>SJYC01030660.1:0-34210 GCA_006408675.1 Madoqua kirkii
TCATTTACAGGGCACCCTCACCCTTAAGGGTGCAGGACGGGCAGTGGGGTGACCGGAGGGTCTAGAGATGTCATTTCTGTCTTTTGATTTCATGCCTCTGTCTAATTTTAGATTCACAATTCAAAAAGACAGATGCATTATTCTCAGATGTGGAGAAAGGGCTTAAGTCTGTGCTCTTTCCATTTCTGCTTTCCTTTTTTTTTTAAGGCATATTCTCATAACTTTTTCCTTTCTTTCCCCCTTTAATGGGCAGCCTTTATGTCAAAGATGATTCATGGTGCACAAACTCAGGTGTGCAAGAAATAACAACCTTTTCCTAAAGTCAACTCTTACTTTGAGCCACCTATACCTTTAGTTGATGGGACATTTAAGCCCAACTTTATCAGGTATCGAAAGAAGAAAGAAAGAAAGAAAAAGTCTCTCAGTCGTGTCCTACTCTTTGCAACTCCATGGGCTGTAAGCTACAGGTCTCCTCTGTCCATGGGGTTTTCTAGGCAAGAGTACTGCAGTGGGGTGCCATTTCCTTCTCCAGGGGATCTTCCCAACCCAGGGATTGAACTCAGCTCTCCTGCATTGCAGGCAGACACTTTACCATCTGAGCCACCAGGGAAGTTCTTATTAGTTATTTCTCTACCCTTATTAGAAATAGAAGGAGGTTCCTTCCTTCTCAGTTTTCTCAGCTTTAAAATGGGGATATTGATAGTATAGACCTTAAGAAACTGAGTTAAAATGACAAAATGTTTATAATAGTGCCTGACATGCAATGTTAGCTATCAAAGCTATCGTTTTTCCGGGAGTCATGTATGGATGTGAAAGTTGGACTAAAAAGAAAGGTTAGCACCAAAGAATGGATGCTTTTGAACTGTGGTGTTGAAGACTCTTGAGAGTCCCTTGGACAGCAAGGAGATCCAACTAGTCCATCCTAAAGGAGATCAGCCCTGAATATTCACTGAAAGGACTAATGCTAAAGATGAAACTCCAATACTTTGGCCACCTGATGTGAAGAACTGACTCATTTGAAAAAACCTTGATGCTGGGAAAGATTGAAGGAAGGAGGAGAAGGGGATGACAGAGGATGAGATGGTTGGATGGCATCACTGACACGGTGGACATGAGTTTGGGTAAACTCCAGGAGTTGGGGATGGACAGGGAGGCCTGAGGTGCTGTAGTCCATGGGGTCACAAAGAGTCGGACATGACTGAACAACTGAACTGATACTGATTATTATTTCCAATATAAATGCAAAGAAGGTCCCCAAATTCAGCATGAGGTTACCACGGAAGGCTACCTAGAAGAGGTAAAGAAAGAAAGAAAGAGAAGCCTACCAGGGTCCTCTGTCCATGGGGTTTTACTGGAGTGGGTTGCCATTGCCTTCTCCAGGGTATCTTCCCAACCCAGGGATCGAACTCCAGGTCTCCCGCATTGCGGTCAGACCCTTTATCATCTGAGCCACCAGGGAAGCACCTCAGCTAATGTCAAAAAAGTTGGTCCAAGCATGATTTTGAATTCCTCTGCTTGGATATTTATCAAGGTCTAAAAGTTTAATACACTATGTCCCTAACAAATGTGCTCACTTTAGAAAACTTGAAAAAACACTGAAAAATATAAAGAAGAAAACAGGAAACAGCTATAACCACAGTCTTCCAGTGATTTCAGTCTAGATTCCTTTCATTTGTTTTTTAATAATATTAATTGATATTCTGTATATACACTGTGTACTTGGCTAGAAAAAACTTTGTTCCTGGAAAAATATTTATACATTTATAAAAAATAAAGATATGCATGGAGGAAAAATTCCTGAAAATATGAACAATGGTTATCTTTGGAGAGGTGGGATTATAAGTAACCTCTCTTGTGCTCTTTTTGATAACCTGTATAATCTACGTTTTCTCCCATGACTATGTATTATTTGGTGTAATTTTAAAATGTGATCTTATATCTGTGAGTCTGCTTTGCATACACATTCATTTGTATTATCTTTTAAGATTCCACGTATAAGTGATATCATACAGCGTTTGCCTTTCTCTGTCTGATTTGTTTCACTAAGCATAATATTCTTTAAAGGACTTTTCAGGTGGTGCAGTGGTAAAGAATCTGTCTGCCAATGCAGGATGCAAGAGATGCAGGTTGGATCCCTGGGTCAGGAAGATTCCCTGGAAAAGGAAATGGCAACTCACTTCAGTATTCTTGCCTGGGAAATCCTAGGGACAGAGGAGTCTGGTGGGCTACAGTCCATGAGGCTGCCAACAGTTGGACATCACTAGACATGCACACACATGATATTCTCTAACAAACTAGTGGTTAGCAGAGAGGGAAGGGGAAGGGACAAACTAGGGATGTGGAATCGACAGACATAAACTACTAGGTAGGAAAAGGCAAGAAGCAAGGATATAGTGCGGGGAATCACGGCTATCCAGTCCAGTTCAGTTCAGTGCAGGCACTCAGTCGTGTCCGACTCTGCGACCTCAGGGACTGTAGCATGCCAGGCCTCCCTGTCCATCACCAACTCCCGGAGTTTATTCAAACTCATGTCCATTGAGTCAGTGATGCCATCCAACCGTCTCATCCTCTGTCGTCCCCTTCTCCTCCCACCTTCAGTCTTTCCCAGCATCAGGGTCTTTTCAAGTGAGTCAGTTCTTTGCATCAGGTGCCAAAGTACTGGAGTTTCAGCTTCAGCATCAGTCCTTCCATTACAGCTATTATCTTGTAATAACTTTTAATGGAGAATCATCTGCAAAAATACTGAAAAATAGAGTACACCATGCTACATACCTGAAACAAACATAATATTCTAAATCAACTATACTTCAATTTAAAAATTTTGATTTTAAAATTCAATACACAGAATCTGGGAACCTCAGACATTAGATCTTACAATCATTACATTTTTGGGGTGCCAGGACCAGATTTTGAGCCCTGGGTTGTTTAGTCTGAGAGGCTGTATGTGACCTCGGGGATGGTGAGGGGTTGTCGTGAGCCAGGACATGAGGCTTCACGAAGATCTGTTCAGGGTAGGAGCCCGAGGACCACAGAGAGGGCAGGGCTGCTGTTATTACACGTTTGGCAACAACAAAAACTATTATCGAAACTTTGTCCTCAGTGGCTCCATCAAATCCCACGAACCCAGGAAACCAAGAGACACTTGAGTCTGAGGTTTGGGGCACTGGATCCTTCCTGAATAAACCCTGAATATTCACTGGAAGGACTGATGCTGAAGCTGAAGCTCCAGTACTTTGGCCACCTGATGGGAAAAGCCGACTCACTGGAAAAAACCCTGATGCTGGGAAAGACAGAAGGCAAAGGGAGAAGGGGGTGGCAGAGGATGAGATGGCTAAATAGCGTCACCGACTCAATGGACATGAATCTGAGCAAGCTTTGAGGCAGTGGAGGACAGAGGCCTGCATGCTGCAGTCAGTGGGGCAGCAGAGTCAGTCGGACATGACTTAGCGACTGAACAACAACAGTCCTTCCTGTGACTTTTGTGCTGAAGATGCCTTAACCCTGAGCTCCTCCTCCAGCCATTTCGCACAGGTGCTACCCTTCTTCGTCTGGACTATTGCAGTAGCTTGTGAGCCGGTCTCTGCACCCTCGTGCAGAGCACAGTCCCGGCTGCTGTGGTGTCCCCGCAACTCAGCCCCATCTGAACATGCCCCCACTCCCCAGTGCCTGCAGAACCAAAATCCAGGCCCCTCAGCTCGACCTTCAGCCCCTGCGACCTCCTGGGCCGCTCGCCTCCCACATGGGCCCCTCGCCTCCCACATGGGCCCCTCACCATTCCTCCACGTTCCCCGCTGCCACTCCAGCTTGGATGCACCTCTGTCTTCCAGGCTCTGCACGTGTGGTTCCCTCCACCCAGAGGCTCTCCTGCTGCTTAGAGAATGTCTGTTCATCTTTTCATCCTGTCTCACCCACGCCCTGTATCTCCTGGCTTAGCCCTCCTGACTCCTTCCTGTCTGCCTGCCCTGTGAACTCCCTAGGGGCACATCCATGGGCATTTTTTTCTTGCTGGTCCAGCCCGTGGGGGTGGCGTGGGGCTTGGGTCTCTGGTGAATGAGTGAATGAACTCTGGCCAAGGCCTCGAAGATACCAGCTCAGAAGAGCAGAGTTGGGTGTGTGGCCCAAATGGGTGCCACCCATTAGGACACCCATGCGGCCACCTGGGTTTCGGCAGCTGGCCTGCGCACCAAGGGAGGGTGGCTCCAGAAAGTGGGCTCTAGGGCTTGCTGCCTCTGGGTGGGGCTCCGGGCAGGGTCCCTCTGTGGGTGAATATAAATATATAAACAAACAGCAGGCCTTGAGCTGCAAAACAAAAATAGGAAGCGTGGAATCTGGCTCCCTGCCTCCGCTAGCTGCTGCAGGTGTGGATGCGGACGCTGGGGGACGTGGCCCCTCACCTGGACTCCCCTGGCCTTCGTGGGGAAGAATGGGGGCACCCTGAGTTTCCGCAAGGAACAGTTCATTCTTTCACTCTGGCGCCTCCCATGTCCACTCCCCTCCGCCGCGTCTGTTTGACAGCTCATTTCACTTACGACCCCAAAATGAATCAACCCACTGAGGCTCACGCGGCCAACCTGGGTGTCTGATGTGGCTCAGCACTGCCCTGGGTCACGCTGCGGGGCCGGGGGCTGGCTGGCTGTGTTTGTGGGCTGCAGCCTGAGGCAGCGGGGAAGAGAGGCAATCTGCGGCCCTTCCCCATAACGTCGGGGCTGGCCCCACACAAGCAGCCCCTCACTGCAAGTCTCCTCTGACCCTCACAGTCCCCCCGACCCTGGGCCTGGAGATCCCCTGCCAAGGCGTCCATCTCTCACAATGGAAGCCATGTCTTCTCCACGGCCAGAAGGCTAGAAGTCTGTCTGGGGCTACTCCATCCCTCAGCGGGGGTTGCCAAGCACAGCCTGGTGCCAGCAGACCACCCCTGGGTGTGCCAAGGCCTGGCCCACCACTCTCAGCCTCTGGTCAGGCCGGACACAGGCTTGTGGGGCTGCGCAGGGGCCAGTGAGCCTGCAGGCGCTGTCCAAACTGGTCCAAGTCCTCGAGCCTCAAAATGGAATTCTAGGGTTCAGGGGCTCACAGACCCTGGAACAGAAAGGCCTTACCTTGTCCGGGAGATGCAGGAGGTGGGGGGCCTGGGCCAGGGCGGGGCCTCCAGGGGTCATGGGACCTGGGTTCTGCTACACACCTGGCACATAGTAGGTGCGTCTGTAACGTCTGAGTGAAAAGGGAGGGTCAGAGAGGGACAGGGACCTCCCACGGCTACAGAGCTCAAGAAGGACAGAAAACCCTTTTTCCATAACGAGACATTTCCCAGGCCCTTCTGGGATGACCCTCCTGAGGTTAGGAAGTTCTTCTTAATACCTAACCTGAATTCTGCCTGTTAGTGAGGCCATGTCCCTTTTCCTTCTCTGAAGGGGAAGATCCGCGCTCCCTGTCTGCTGCCACCTGCAGGCTGATGTAGTCACTGCAGCGCTTGCCTCAACAGCCCCAGAACTGTGTGACCTCAGGCAAGTCTTCGACTTCTCTGGACCTCCGTTTCCCTCTGGGAAGCTGGGTGTACTGGTCTGTGCCTTCTAGGGTGAAGGCGCTGGAGCTCTGAGTCAGGGGCTGTGGAGGCCACACCTCCTTTTCTCTCAGCTGCAGCACCCAAGTGTGGCTGGTGGGAAGGAGCTTGAACCGGGGCTCACTTGGAACCTCCATCATCCCCTCCAAGCCTGCTAAGTCACTTCTGAATTGCATCCAGCTCTTTGTGACTCTGTAGCCTGGCCGGGCTCCTCTGTCCATGGGGATTGTCCAGGCAAGAGTACTGGAGTGGGTTGCCATTTCCTTCTCCAGGGTATCTTCCCAACCCAGGGATGGAACCCACGTCTCTTACATCTCCTGCCTTGGCAGGCAGGGTACTTTACCACTACCGCCACCTGGGAAGCCCTCCAAAGTGCCCCCACATAAACACATACACGGAAGCGGAGTGTTGGCTTATTACAGATGCTGCTTCAGGACCAGTCCTGCTCATCCGGGCAGAGGGCACTCAGAGCACACCCACAGAGCCAGCCTGCCACTCTGGCTGGAATCCTGCTCAGAGAAGACGCCGCCAGCCCTGGGGCAGAAGGGGTGCTGCAGGGCAGAGGGGTGGGATCAGGGTTTGGCTGGAGAAAGGGGAACTTCCTGCTGGGTGTTGGGTTTCGGGCAGACCAACCTAACTGAACAAGGCAAAGTCTTGGGATTAGCTTTTGAAGTCTTTTCACTCAAAAATGTCTGTTTTATGAAATTTCCCCTTCACAAGTCCCAGCTGGACAGGCACGGCTGGCCAGGCCTCCTCGCTGGTGGGGTGGGGAGGGAGGAAGCCCAGCCGGATCCCCACACATCACACCCACGGGCCCCACCATCGACCACAGACAGCTCTGTGGAGAGGCGGAGCCAGATGACAGCCCCTCTTTGCACCTCAGTCCCCTCATCCGCATGGTGGGGGAGCTGCTGGCGCTGCCTGCCTCGCACTTCTGGTTGCTGCCAGGTTGTCAAGTGTTGCAGTGAACAGTTCCCAGTGAGGGGCTCTCGCCAAGGCCGCTCCACAGTCCACCCGCCTCGGCCCCTTCCTCACTCAGGGCCTGGGGGACGAGCTGGAGGAGGGGCTGTATTTGTCCTATGGACTCGAGAAGTCATGGGTCACATGTGAGGGGAGGAGGGATGTTGGCACCTGCAGACATCAGTTTCCCTTGTGTTCCAGCCACACCAGGAATACACCTCACCAGCTGCGCTTGCCCAGGGTGGCCATTCCTGATGGAGCTGGATGCAGAGAGGCCAGGGCGCTGTGGGGGTGGGGGGGTGTCTCCAAGACAGCGAGGTCAGTCCTGGTCCTGCCCCCTTCCTCCTTGGCCATGGTGGGAGGGCTTCATCCTCTCCCACCAGCCCCTCCTACCCCCAACCCCATACACGCAGCCCTGGAGGTCTGGCATCTCAGAGTCCTATTATTGTAACAAATCAGTCAAAATTCCATGTTACAGTTAAATAGTATAGAAGACGGTTTACTGTACAAGCAAACTGTGCATTAAAAACAAACACACCAAGCAAATTATAGTGCAAAGCAAGTTTCCATCCCTCCCCCACCCTCTTCCCAGCCCTGGGACGGTTTTACGGAAGGTATGCGTGTAGCAGGTATGAACACCTCAGCATGACAGTATGTCACAGCCAACCTGTACCCATCACCAAGAGGCTCATGGTAATACGGCAGCCAAACCCCTCGCTCCCTTGTGCTTTCTGAGTCAGTGTTTGCCTCATATGACTTTAAAGCAGCCTTGTGAATAAGGACCCATTTTTACCAGCCCAAGCTGTCTGCACCCACCTCAGGCATCAAAGAACAACTCAGCACGGCTGCCATCACTTTCAGTCGGGGACAGGGCAGGGGGCGAGGGGGTCAATTTATTTTCCGGTCCCCGCCCCCACCAGGGCTTGGATATCAGGAAGCCTGTAGTCATCTGTGGTGGGGGGGTTGGGTGGTGGCTACAAAGTGCTGGGCCCTGGGGACCCAAGGGTGCCTCCCCCTGGGGCCTGGGGCCCGTCTACAACCACAGGGAACAGGAGAGAAGACACCAGGCAGTGAATTTGTAGCTGCTTCCTGAGGAGTGGGGAGCCCGCTATCCCCCAAAACCTGTGCCCCGCCTGAGAGTCAGTGGAATCCTCCAGCAGCTGATTTGAAGGGAGGAGACATGCTTTTTTTTCCAGAAGACAAACTGCAGCAAGAGGGGAGTTGAGTAAGACCACCAGAAGGACTTCCTAACCTGCCTGAGTGTGTATCCCCTGTGCTTCTCCGGTGGTTGCTGCAGGCTGGGGTGACCGGCCAGCCAAGGGCTATCACAGAGACAACCGCCAAGGGGCGCTGTATGGAGGAGACTCCCACCTCCCCAGAAGATGGGGACGAAACCAGTGACTAAATCCATGTGCTGCCCAATGCTTCTAAGAGTTTTCTTGTCCTTTTCCACTTCTGCCTTTCTACAATTAAAAAAAAACAAACCTCAGGCGTGGGTTTCTTATGCCTTTCTAGAACCAGAACACTCGGATGTGCCTAAAGCCGGGGCCAGGACTGTCTCCCCATCTGCAAACTGTAGCACTTCGCGTGAACGAGCCGGGGCTGAGGCTGCCAAGCCCTTCACAGCTCTTGTGGTCTGCCATCACCCAGACACCGCGCCCCAGCTCACACCCTCTCACGCGCCACGGACGTGAGATTCCAGCCTTTCACCAGTGCCTTCTTTGTTCCGCAGCAGGGTTACCCTTTGGTGGCAGCTAGTGGGATGTTGCTGAAGGAATGTGACATCGTGAGGTTTTAGGGGGGGGTGGCTAACAATTCCACATCCTTGAGGGGGTGGGGGGAGTATCATTCACTATCATGGGGCCTTTTCCTGTAAAGGACTGGGTGTCTGAAAACGTTTGAGAAACTTCTTTTTCTAAAACTTTGACAACTGTTTTTTCTTTTTTTTGCTGTTGGTCCAAACTGCTTTGGCAGCAGACTGGTTAAAGGTGGAGGGTTGTTATCTCAGAGGTTGGGAGGTTTGGCTGGGCCTTCTCAAGAGGTTGGGGTCACAGGTGTGTGCAGCTTGGCTGGACCCAGGTAGGACAGGGAGGCTGACATCTGACCCCATGATGACCCCTCACCCCAAGGCTTTCTGCTGGGACCTGTTCAGTTCTGGTGCTCTCTCCAAAAATGGCAACATGGAGACCAGCCTAGGGGAAAAGGGACCCTTCCCAGTCCCCACCGAGAGAGGGCGGATGGCTTGGATTGGTAAAGTGCACGGAGAACCCATGTGCAGGTGCCTGCCCTAGTTTCCGGGACCTGCTGTCACAGGCCAGCCTGCTCTGGGGCCCTGGACCGGGTCGGGGCCTCTTAGCTGCTACAAGCTGTGGGGGAGCAGAGCTCGGGGAGGGGTGGGGTGGGCCTGGGGTGTTCTCTTTCCATCTCTGCTAGTGATCCCCCGGGGCCTCTGGAGGGGTTCCTTACTCATCCATACCATGAGGGAGCCCCCCTTTCAGGGCTGTGGGAACCTTCCAGTTGTGACTCAACTTGTGTAAATGTGGAGGGAAGGGCTGGGCCACGGGGTGAGGGGTCACTGAGGAAAATGGCAGGGGGAGGTCTTTCTAGAGCTCTGTGGATAAGAGGGCAA
Organism: Madoqua kirkii; assembly: GCA_006408675.1. Lineage (NCBI taxonomy): Eukaryota > Metazoa > Chordata > Mammalia > Artiodactyla > Bovidae > Madoqua > Madoqua kirkii. The sequence goes on from SJYC01030660.1 coordinate 9,147, forward strand.
ACCATGTGGGTAAATACCACCTCTCTTTTGGAAAGAGATGGTCTCTGTCCAGAGGGCCTGGGCCCTTGACAGCAGTGGGCATAGCTGGGGACAGCCAGGTCACCCTGGGCAGGGGGCAGGGGGCCCGTGGCAGGAGGGCACTTCTCCTACAGGGACGTGGGATGAGATGAACAGAACCTGGGCTGGGGACGGGGTCCTGAGGGGGGGGGGTCCCCACCCCTCTCTACAAAGACGTGGCTCTGGGATGAGACGCTCTTAGAGACGGCCACCAGCTCTGGGGCCGCCCCTCAGGACAGTGGACCTGTCTGGGGCCCACGACTGCCCCAGAGCGTTAAGTCCAGTTGGTGCCCTGAGCCTTGGAGGTGGGCCCACTGCGCTTGTCTGGAAGGTTCTTGGGGGTACCCCCCACCACCGCTGTGCGCCGCCGGCGAGAGCCGTCCACTTCCCTGCAGGCGGTCAGTAGGGCCGCCATACGGCCTCGTCCATGCGGCCGGGCGTGCTCAGCGCGGTGGGCGAGTTGCTGTGGCTGCCGTCGGCCTCCACGCCGTCGCTCTGGCCGCCCAGGCTGGGGTTCATGAGGCTGCCGGTGGCGACCGCGGCGGCGCTGCTGGTGCAGGAGGCCAGCATGCGCGTCGGGGAGCGGTCGCCGCCGCTGCCGCCGCCTCCGCTGCCGGCCGCCATGGAGAACTGGTAGGACCCCGAGGATGCGCCGTAGTAGAGGTGATAGGGGGACGGGCTGGCCGGGAAGGGCCCGCTCTGGTTCTGCGGGGCCCCCGGGTAGGGCGGCGGCAGGTAGGTGTGGTGGAAGCGGCCGGTGGCCGGCATGCTGGCCACGCTGAGGCTGCTGATGCTGGTGCCCGAGGGCGTGGCGCTGTACGGGAAGGCGGCTGACATGGCCCCCGGGTAATGCATCCGGGGGTCGGGGAAGCGGCTCTCCGTGAGGGGCGGCAGGAAGGAGCGGTCGAACTGGCGGGGGTCGGAGAAGGGGCTCAGTTCCGAGGTGCCTGGTGGAAGCAGGGGGGGACAGCAAGGAGGACCGGTCAGTTGCAGCCCGACACCCTCCCGCCCTCCTCCCACCCGGGGGCCGTTCTTCAAGGATGACCTCGGGCGACGGCCCTGGTTGGTCCAGGGGTTAAGAACCCGCCTGCCAGGGCAGGGGATGCGGGTTCGATCCCTGGTCTGGGAAGATCTGCATAGCAAGGCAACTGAGCCGTCGGGCCACGGCTATCGAGCCCGTGCTCTGCCAACAAGAGAAGCCACCGCTGTAAGAAGCCTGCGCCCCACAAGGAAGAGCAGCCCTCATTCGCCACAACTGGAGAAATCCCACCGGCAGCAACAAAGACCCAGTGCAGCCAAAAATTAAAAAATAAACTCATTTTTAAAGAAAGAAAAAAAAAAATCAAAGGACCTCAGGCTCTGGTTCCTATGCCCGTGTGGGGGACTCCTGGTTCTGGATCTGGCTCTGCTCTGAGCCTTCTGGGCTGCTTGGGGGCTGGAGCCTGTGGACTCTGAATCTGGCCCCCACCTGGGGACAGGTGAGAGCAGGTGTCTGGGCTGTGGGTGGCCGGAGGGGCGGGGGGCGCCTGCCGGGGCAGAGAGAGAAGGGAGAGGACTTGTCTCTCTCCTGGAGTCCTTGTCACAGCCTGGCCGTGCAGAGGCCTGTCGAGGGGGTGAAGCTGGGCCCCCAGCTAGGCTGCTGGTGTCGGGGACACTGAAGACAGGGCCAGCACCGGCCACCCAGCAGCCTGGCCCGACAGCTCCTGCCTCCCTCTCTCCCTCTGGGTTAAGTAAGAGCTGGGAAGACCGTGGGTGTGAAGAGGGTCTCTGGTGGTCCTGCAAGATAAAGAGTTAGCCCTGCTTTTTGCAGATAAAGGGAACAAGCAGAGAGAGAAAGATGGCTTCTTCCACGTTGCACGGAAGGGAATGGAACTTGTCAGGGGCTCTGATTTCTGCTCCCACTGGGTTGTACCCATGTGCGTGCACCCGCCTCACCTCTGCACAGCGAGGCTCAGCGAAGCTACAGGAGCTGTCTGGACTACATTTGAGGGGGCTGTGTCCACAGTGGCTCTGTCCTTCCCTGCCACCCGGCCTCACCCTGGGCCTGTCATCTCCAGGGCTGCCCGTAGGCTGGAGCTGCCTGGTGGCCAGATGAGGCTCAGATGCCACCCTCACCTGCCTCCACAACAAAGTGAGATGGCACATAGAGGGGTCTGGTGGCTGGACTCTGCCCTCATTGCAGAGAGACCCAGTGTCCAGCCCAGGCCCTGCCCTGACTCCCCCAGGCATCTGGCTCCAAGACGAGGGTATTCTAGCCTCTGCCTCACCTTTTGTAATCAGACTCCCAAACCCTCAACTTCCCAAGAGGCTTCAAGAACGAGTCCAAATCCCTTAGTAGGAAACCTGAGACTGGAGAGGGTGAGATACTCGCCGGAGGGTCACACAGCAGCTTGGACCCGGCACAGAACCCGGGGTTCTTCGTCCTGAGCACTCACACATGCCTGAGAGGGAGCTGTCCCATCTCTGAGGCAGCACATTGGAAGTTAACTGTATCATCTCCAAGCTTAGATACAGATCTTAGTTCTGACCCTGACTAGCTGTGTGTCCCTGGGCAAGTCATTTAACCTCTCTGTGCACTGGGCTGTCCCACATGAAAAATGGAGACAGCAGACTCGGGAGGTGCCCAGCCCTTCCCCTGGCCAGCTCCAGGCAGGCACTGCTTGCAGGGCCTGAGGTGCGGCTGGGATAAGGGCTGCAGGTGCTCTCAGGCTTTGCTTTCCCAGATCTGCCTGAGGCGCTATGTGGCCTCAGACACCTGCAACCTCTCTGGGCTTTGGGGTCTTCCCTGCTCAGCAGGCTCTGGTCCTGGACGTGGTCCAGAATGCGACTTTGCACCCAGGCTCCAGGTTGGGAAGATGTGGGGGGCGAGGGTCTGGGAGACTGAGGTCTTCTGGCACAACTGGTACCCTCCCTAACAGACCCCTTGACTGGTCAGTGCTGCCCCGAAGCCTAGGGGTTCAGGGGAGCCTGGCTCCTGTCCTCACCTCCCAACCCCGGGGGAGAAGCCTTGCGGGCATCGCCTGGCACCCCCCGGAAGAGCGGAGCACGAGGCTAATACCTTGCTCTGAGCTCAGGGAAGTGAGTGCTGCCCCTATGACAGGGAAGCCTGTTTTCAAAACGAAGGGAGCCCAAACAGGGACCCCAGGATGCGGTGACAGGACCGCGGTCGGGGAAACACAGGGCTGTGCCGGGTGGGCCTGGGTGTGTGTGGCCCTCGGGGGATCCCGTGGGCTGCAGGCAGGCCTGCCTGGATCTGCCACCATCCCCTCCCGTCTCCCTCCTAGGGCAGGGTGGCGCGGGAGCATCTGCCCCCAGCACCTCTCAGCTCCTGCCCCCCTCCATCCCTCACCCCCTCCAACCCAGTAGCCCCAAGAAACCCAAGCTGGCCCGGCTGCTGTCAAGCAGCCAATCCCAACACTGGAAGGAAATGTTTATTTTCTTCTCCAAATTGCCCTAGCTGCTGCATGGTGGCTGAATGAGGCCTTTGAGCTGTGAGAAGCCCCCATTGTGGGCAGCCACAGCCAGGGGGCTGGGGGCTGGGGAATGGGAGGATTGGGGCCTCAGCACTGCTTGCCAGTGACCAAAGCCAGGGGGTCAAAGCTGTTAACAGGAACCAAGAGGAGTGGTGGGGGGTGCCCTGAAGAGGACTCCCAGGATGGGAGTCTGAAGAGATCTGTCCCACCAGGAGGGGAGGGTCAGAAAGAGGGACTCCCCAAGCCTGCCTCTGCCAACAGCTCCTCTGTGACAGATACCTCCTTCTTCCCACTTTAGAGATAAGAAAACTGAGGCTCAGAGAGGGGAAGCGACTTGCCTGAGATCACACAGCCAGCAGAGCCTACCTCACTGCAAAGGTCAGGCTCCTTCCCTGGTCTTGGATGTCAGAAGCCCTTCCTCTCACTCCAAAGGGGTGGAGTGGGGTCAGCCAGTGTCCCACACAGGCCCAGGAGAGGCAGGGCCTCTGCTGGCTGCTGGGCCAGGCGTGGCCCTCTGGGGCCTGATGGGGTGAGTAGGTCTGTCTCAGACTCCAACAGGTGCTACTTCCCAAGCCGTGTCCACACAGCTGGAAAGGAGAGGGGGGCTACCCTTCCATGGCAGCTGCTGGCCGGGACACCACTCTGTGCCCACTGCTGGGGTCCAGGAGCCCCTGGCTGGGTGCTAGCCCTGCCCATGGCAGAAGGCCTGGCATCTTAGACCACTTCACGTGACAGAGGCCGGCCGATGGGCGACAGAAACACGGACAGCTTCTGCGTAGGGCTGGGCACGAGCCCAGACCACCTCTCCCTACCTCCCGAGCTCAGACCCCTCCACCCTGCAATCCCCCAGACTCAAGAGTTGCTGAGTGTCTCAAAAGTGGACAGCCCCTGGCCCAGAACTGCAGGATGGAGAAGGGCAGGGGGGAGATGGGCACCCCTCCCTGCCTTCGGGGCTCAGCAGGGCCAAGGCCCAGCTCCCAGGCCAGAAGGGAGGAAATTTCTCTTCACACCAGGGGGCTTCATCAAGTGCTTCAATGCGGCATCATGCCTGGCACACATGGTCAGGGTTGAGGGCAGGGCCTCCCTTAACAGAGAGACCCAGTAGGGACCCCCTAGGCCCTCAGAAGTATAGGAGGTGCCCAAGGGCAGGTGCTATGGACGTTTTGAATCTGGCCAGTGATGGTCTGTGTGACCCAAGGGTGGCCCTTCACCTCTGAAGCCTCAGTTCACGCATCTGCCAAATGGGATCTAACCAGGCCTGGAGGGCTGAGAAAGGACACAAACCTGCGGCGCCTGAAGGCAGCTGGCCCTCCCGGCATGTCCGGCGCTGGGGATGAACGCGCTCCGGCCCGGCCTAGCTTGAGGGTCAGCCGTGCGCTCAGCCCCCTGCACCTATCCTACTGGCCAGGAGAACCCGGAGGGCTGCACGCCAGGCCCCGAGCACCTGGATGGTCCACCTGAGGCTGGGGCTCCCACGGGAGCCTGCCAGGTCCATCCGGCCACAGGGAGGGACTCCATCCCCCACCTCAGCCGAGAGGGCCCCCTCCTCCTCCTCCCTGTCTGGGAAGGCTCTGGGTCAGTGAGGACCTTTCTTAGGTGAAAGTTCTGTGTCCTTCCAGGGCTAAAACCTGACTTTACGAAGTTTTTCTGAGCGCAGTGAGATCATCTGAACGTCACCCGGGCCCAGGCAGAGGCATCCACCAACCATTGTGCTTTTAAATGAGAAAAGGCGAGGTTGGGGGGCCCACCATGTCTCGGGAGACAGGTGTCTGTCTCAGGCTCTCGGGGCAGGTCCTGTCCAACTCCAACAGGCACGCTTGGGGACCAATGGCTACTTCCCGCAGGGGACAGGGAGCTCCTGGCGGGGCAGGGAAGGGGCTGTGTCTGCCTGTTCACATTGATCCTTGAGGCCAGGCACTGTGATGGCACAGGGAGGGTAGCAGTATCTATTTGCTGAGTGGAGGAAGGAAGGAAGGGCTGAGCCCAGAACCGGGCTGAGCAGGTCCTCAGTGCGGGAAGAATGTCAGAGCAAGTGGGCACCCGCGCTCCGTCGTTAAGACCAGGGCGGTGCAGTCAAGGACCTTCCGATGAGCTTCCACGGCCAGGCCCCTGCCCCAGCCCCACCCCCGCAGCCATCCCCGCTGGGTGACGTACCTTGGATGGGGGTCTGGGCCTGGCTGCCGAAGTGGCTGGTGGTGCTGAGCGAGCTCCGGGGGCTGGGCGTGCTGGGGGTCACCCGCATGCGCAGACGCTCCAGTTCCCCGAAGCGGTCAGGGAAGGCCTTGGTCTGGTCCTCCAGCTTCTGTCGATGCCCTGCAGAGCACGGAGCCCGTGAGCAGCTCATCCCTGAGAGTCTCGGGGCGGGGGTGGGGAGGCAGAAACGCCTCGCTCCGCTGGGCCTGCAGTCTAACCTTAGGCCTCTGCAGGGAGGCCATTACCCATAGGCCATTTACAACCTCTTTTCTAAACAGAGAACGGTCAGTACGGGCCGCCCTGCGGCTGCCATGATTTTACCCTGACCTTCCGATGTCACGGGTGAGGCTCAGAGCTTCCAGGCAACACAGCCAGTAAGTTGTGGAGTCAAGATCTGAACTTGGGGGGAGTTCAACTCAAAGCTTGAGATCTACACCTTTATGTTACACTTTTTAACAAATGTTTACTTTCACTTACTTATTTGGCTGTGTTGGGTCTTAGCTGGGGCATGTGGAACCTAGTTCCCTGACAAGGGATTGAACTCTGGCCCCTGCAATGCCAGTGGGGGCTCCCAGCCACTGGCCACCAGGGAAGTCCCTATGTTAAACTTTTTGGCAGAAGGGAAATTTGAGGCAACAGGCATGCGTAGGGGCTCAGGCAGGCTCTGTGGGAGCCAGGGAGAGAACCCAGGGATGGTACCACTTTCTGCTCCCAGCATTCCCTGCCCCCACCCCCAGCATTTCCATCCGGGGGAATGAGACAAGGCCCAGAATGAGAATGCCCGCTCCTCCAGTCCAGAGCTACCTGGGAACCCCCAGCACATGCCTTCTCCCCTCTGGGCCTCAGACAGGAGGGGAAAGTCACAGGATGCCAGCAAGTGCTGCGGGGCACTGTGTGAGGGGCCGGACTCCCATCTTTGGGGACAGGGGGATCAGTGCACCTGCTTGGGGCATTGAGCTTGGAGAAACTACCAGCGTTTTCCAGGATTCTTCTGCCACTACCATACAAGAAGGACCCCAGCCTCGTCTGCAAGACCCTGGAGGAGTGGGCAGGGTCAAGATGGCCGTGTCCCTGCCTTTAAGTAGCCAGTCGAGGCCACCCTCAACCCTTCTTGAATGACATCAGGCTTACACACATACACACACGCACAACTTTTTCAATTACTCATTTTACATTTCACAAGCAACACATGAGTACCAAAAAAAAAAAAAAGAAAAGCATTATAGGAAGGCTGATGGCTCCTCTGACCCACTCTAAATCCTGCCCAGAAATCCCCAAGTGATCAATTTGGAGGTCTTTCTTTCCAGGCCTTTTTTAGGGTTTCATGTGCATGGAAAACACAGAACAAGTTTTTCATGGAACTTTCTTGAATGGTCTCAGCCTGGTTGTATCATTCTGTAACTTGCTCTTCCATAGCATCCACCCGGGTGGAGGCCCCTCAATTTCCTTATCTGATAAATGGAGAGAGTACCCCCGCCTCAGAGAAACCACAGAGTTTCCACAAAACCTCAGGAGCCCACCCGAGTGTGGTGAGGAGCCATGAGTGAGGACAGAGTGGCCTCACTGAGCCCGTGTGTGTCCTGCATTCCTGCTGAGGCAGGCAGCTGGCCTGGTCCTCTTTCTATAAGACAACAGAGCTGCGGTTCAGAGAGGTAAAGGGGCTTGCCTGAGGTCACACAGCAAGGAAGTGGGGAGGATTTTCTAGACCTGGGATTCTTGGAAAAGAAGCGTGGGGAATGGGTTGGGAGAGAGGAGAAGGCTTGCCTGAGTCCTGGGGTCTGCCATGACATGAGGAATTTTCTAGCTTGACAGAGAAACAAGACAACAGTCTCAGAATATGGCACCCCTAGGGGGCCTGGGAAAGTGTGATGGGACTCTTCACTGCTGTTGAGAACAAGGGGACAGAGCTGGAGGCTGCAGAATGGGCCTGATTCCTGATTTTCAAATGAGGATGCATTGGATTCTGGTACCCACAGGCCCCCAGGCTGGCTCCACACCCCTGCCACCAGCTCACATAGGCATCTGAGAGCCCCCAGGAATGGAATTGGTTGTGCTGGGGGTCACAGTGGGCTCAGCAAGCCACCAAGAACCAAGGAACCCAATTTCTCCTCTAAGGAGGGCCCAGGCCCGGGCCCATGGGACACGCGGGAGCTAAATGAGCCCACTTGACACCACCAGGCCCCACTACTGCCTCCCAGGACTCATGGAAACAGGAAAATTGTGGGCTGGGGTGAGTTTGGCTGGAGCTAAGGCTGCAAACTCAGCGTTTTCTGGTCCCCCTAAGGGGACCAGACAAGTCTCATAAATGAGGCAGATGGGGTGGGTGGGGACTGGGGCAGACTGGAGAGGGTGGGCCTTGTAGAAGGGGCAGTTGCCATCCAGCCCAGCTGACTGGTGCCCCAGTGCAGGTGGGCCCAGTGTTGCCAGTTTTCAATTTACCAGAAGCCATAACCCTGCTTTTCTGTGAAATCTCCCATATTATATATGTCGACGATTAACCCAAATACTGAAAGGTGAAAGTCATTCTGTCATGTCTGACTCTTTGCGACCCCATGGACTATATACAGTCCATGGAATTCTCCAGGCCAGAATACTGGAGTGGGTAGCTGTTCCCTTCTCTAGGAGATCCAGGGTCTCCTGCATTGCAGGCGCATCCTTTACCAGCTGAGCCACCAGGGAAACCACCACCACCACCACCACCAACAACAAAAATAACCCACTTGGCACAATGTGTCCTGCTCAGGGGTTGCCAGTTTGCAGCCCCCAAGTTTGAGGTTTCATTTTCTGGTTGGCTGTCTAACGTGAGCCATCGAGGACTGACTAAAAAAAAAAAAAAGAAAAGCATTATAGGAAGGCTGATGGCTCCTCTGACCCACTCTAAATCCTGCCCAGAAATCCCCAAGTGATCAATTTGGAGGTCTTTCTTTCCAGGCCTTTTTTAGGGTTTCATGTGCATGGAAAACACAGAACAAGTTTTTCATGGAACTTTCTTGAATGGTCTCAGCCTGGTTGTATCATTCTGTAACTTGCTCTTCCATAGCATCCACCCGGGTGGAGGCCCCTCAATTTCCTTATCTGATAAATGGAGAGAGTACCCCCGCCTCAGAGAAACCACAGAGTTTCCACAAAACCTCAGGAGCCCACCCGAGTGTGGTGAGGAGCCATGAGTGAGGACAGAGTGGCCTCACTGAGCCCGTGTGTGTCCTGCATTCCTGCTGAGGCAGGCAGGCTGGCCTGGTCCTCTTTCTATAAGACAACAGAGCTGCGGTTCAGAGAGGTAAAGGGGCTTGCCTGAGGTCACACAGCAAGGAAGTGGGGAGGATTTTCTAGACCTGGGATTCTTGGAAAAGAAGCGTGGGGAATGGGTTGGGAGAGAGGAGAAGGCTTGCCTGAGTCCTGGGGTCTGCCATGACATGAGGAATTTTCTAGCTTGACAGAGAAACAAGACAACAGTCTCAGAATATGGCACCCCTAGGGGGCCTGGGAAAGTGTGATGGGACTCTTCACTGCTGTTGAGAACAAGGGGACAGAGCTGGAGGCTGCAGAATGGGCCTGATTCCTGATTTTCAAATGAGGATGCATTGGATTCTGGTACCCACAGGCCCCCAGGCTGGCTCCACACCCCTGCCACCAGCTCACATAGGCATCTGAGAGCCCCCAGGAATGGAATTGGTTGTGCTGGGGGTCACAGTGGGCTCAGCAAGCCACCAAGAACCAAGGAACCCAATTTCTCCTCTAAGGAGGGCCCAGGCCCGGGCCCATGGGACACGCGGGAGCTAAATGAGCCCACTTGACACCACCAGGCCCCACTACTGCCTCCCAGGACTCATGGAAACAGGAAAATTGTGGGCTGGGGTGAGTTTGGCTGGAGCTAAGGCTGCAAACTCAGCGTTTTCTGGTCCCCCTAAGGGGACCAGACAAGTCTCATAAATGAGGCAGATGGGGTGGGTGGGGACTGGGGCAGACTGGAGAGGGTGGGCCTTGTAGAAGGGGCAGTTGCCATCCAGCCCAGCTGACTGGTGCCCCAGTGCAGGTGGGCCCAGTGTTGCCAGTTTTCAATTTACCAGAAGCCATAACCCTGCTTTTCTGTGAAATCTCCCATATTATATATGTCGACGATTAACCCAAATACTGAAAGGTGAAAGTCATTCTGTCATGTCTGACTCTTTGCGACCCCATGGACTATATACAGTCCATGGAATTCTCCAGGCCAGAATACTGGAGTGGGTAGCTGTTCCCTTCTCTAGGAGATCCAGGGTCTCCTGCATTGCAGGCGCATCCTTTACCAGCTGAGCCACCAGGGAAACCACCACCACCACCACCACCAACAACAAAAATAACCCACTTGGCACAATGTGTCCTGCTCAGGGGTTGCCAGTTTGCAGCCCCCAAGTTTGAGGTTTCATTTTCTGGTTGGCTGTCTAACGTGAGCCATCGAGGACTGACTAATGGATAGCCCGGGGAAAGGGTCTCCAGGGGAGTGCCACGGGGCGCAGCCTCGGTCCTGGCAGGCCTCGGAGGGCGTGCTCTGGCCCTGGCTGCTGCGGCCACTGGGGACGGCAGGGTGACGCGGATGAGCTGGATCATGAGCGCACTGAGAACAATCTCAACAGGCAGGAAGCCGGCTGGAGAGATGTGGAGACCGCAGACTGACCTGACAGCAGCTCGGGTGCAAAGGATCCGGGTGTCTTAGTCAACCACAAGCTTGAAGTGAGCCAGTGGGCCTGCACAAAAGCTGCTGCAAAGCCTCAGGCCGTGCTGTTATTGTCGCTGGCGGATAGAGTCCCGTTTCTGAGTCACACAGAGTACAGAGTGTTTACAGAGACGCCTGCGGGCCACGGAAGGAGGGTGGGGTTCACAGCTCGCCTGGGTTCAAGGACCGCCCGCAGCCTGGTAGCGGTAGCTGCGCTTTTCACACCCCTTTCCCTCACCCCGAGCCACAGTGGGAGGGCCACACGGTGCCCCTGCAGGTCCTGGGATGCTCTCCACTCTCCCAGGTCACTGTCCCCTGTGTGGTCACCTCTAACCCAGCCCGCGCCAACTGGGACACTGAGGCCCAGACGGTGAGTCCTGTCTGGGACAGAAAGCCAGGCCAGCAGAGCCAGCATTGGCACCCGGACCCCTGACCTCAAGTCCAGTGTTCCTTCTCTGGACACTTCCCTTTCGTCCCCATTGTACAGATGGGGCCACTGAGGCTTCAAGGTGAACCCTACGCTAAGTGACTGATCTGGGATATAAAGCAGGTAATGTGGTCCCAGTGCATACGCTCCAACCACATGCTACCCTACTTTCGCGAAGGGCACACTTCCTGGAGGGGAGTTTTCACAGCACGTGGGGGAACCGCTTCCGTGTTGCTGTGGAACCCCTGAGTCCAGGCCTGGGAGGGGCGAAGGGGAGCCCAGGCGGCTCCATGGGGCCAGGGCGCCAGAGAGTCTCAGAGCCAGGGGGCCCCAGCCTTCACACTGGGAGCAGGACGGAACTCCCTGTGCCCGAGGAAAGAAGATGAGCCTTCAGAATAGACCTCTTTCATTCCGCCGCCCACAGTGAGAGCTGGGGGTGGGGAGCCCTGGCCCAGTTCACCGGGTCACCAGGGGCGCAGCCCTTTCACGCTGGGACTCGGTTTCCCCTCTGTACATACTGCTCCCCGAGGCCCCTCCAGCTTCAAGAGTCCCTGAGTAGACTCCAAGAACTAGCCACTGGCGAGGAAGCGGCCCCGGAAGGGGTGGAGGCAGGGGCTGCTGCCCGGGCCCTCCGTCTGCTCCTCCGCGGCTGTTGGCAGGGCTTCTCTAGTATTCTCTGCCTCGCACTCTTCAGGGCAGCGGCTCAGGTACAGCCCCTGTCAGGAGTCTTCCTGTCCTTTGGGGCTCAGTCCAAGAGCCCCCCACCCCCTCTAGGAAGGCCCCTTCTCCCAGCACGGAGCCCACAGCTCCTCTGCAAGGCTAAGAGCAGTAGCTGGCGGCTGGCGGTACTGAGCGCTCTCTCCACTGCAGGGTCCCAGCAGTTGCCACGCTCTGCCTTGTTTCACCTGTGTCACCCCCGCGGGGGCGGGGGCGGGGGAGGCACGGGTAGGGAGGTGTCCACCACTGTCCTTAGTACACAGGTGAAGAAACAGGCTCAGTGACATGCTCGAGGTCACACAGAAGCACCTGGCCACCTTGCCTTCCTGGAGCCCACCTACAGGGCCTGGGTTTGCAAAGTCGGGGGAGGATCCAAACGGTTGGCTGTTAGGGCCCAGCCTAGGCCCAGGGCCTGGAGGACGGGCCCGGGAAAAGCAGATGAGAGGGTCTCAGTGGACCCCAGAAGGAGCCCCACCCCGCTCTGAAGCCCGGTCCAACCTTCTAAATTCACACCCTGCTCTAAACCCCCAAGCCCCTCTCCTCCCTCTGGACCTCAGTTTCCACACCTGTCGGGTGGTTATCATACTGTCTAAGCCCTGGGCTAAGGCTGAGCCACAGGCTGGGCCCTCAAGTGTTTCTAAACAGAGGAAAGATGGGACGCTGGGGGAGGGCACCCCCCTTGCCGTCTGGACCCGGCGGCCTGACCCCTGCAAGCAGCTGGGCTCAACTCACTGAGGGCCCCTCTGATGTCATCTCGATCAGGGCTCCGACCTCGCGTGTCAGCCTCCAGGGCCCAGAGACCCGGGGCCTGTCCCGGGCAGCTCTCAACCACTGGTGACTGGGGCAGGTCACTCTCTCTTCTGGGCCTCCAGTGTGTCATCTGTGAAACGGAGCTCACAACTCTGAACTCCTGAGGGTACAGACAAGGCTGGGGAGAATGAAACACCCGGCCTGGCCTTGGCCCTCAAGATTCACAGCTCCTCTTCAGTGCTCTAGTCAGTGGTCGGGGGGAAGTGTTGGGGGGAGGTGTGTGCGTGTGGCCTCACAGGTGTGTGAGAAGGATCAGAGTTGGGGGATGAACACTGGATCCTGGCCAGACGGGTGATCACCCGGGGGTCACAGCGCCAGAAGCCTAAGGACTGGGGCTGGGTTCCAGTGGGGGCGGAGGGGCCTTCCTTCTCTCTGCTCCCAGGCATCGTTCGTCCCTGGGCCATCACTGGGTCCTCAGGGACTGCCAGGAAACTGGTGCTTCCAGGGGGAAACCCGGGGGCCATCAGGGCCATCCCCCTGCCTTCACCCTGGCCCAACACAAGCTCCCTGAGACGAGCGTGGCAACCACGTGAGCTGACGTTTTCTATGGGCCACACACTGTGCTAGGCAGGCCACACGTATCATCTCCCAGGGCCATGATGATCCTCTGGGAGGCTGCTACCGTCACACCCATTTTCCACATGGGAAAGTGGAGGCAAGTGGCGAAGGGCAAACCTGGAAGGGTGAGCAGGGTGCATGGAACTCAGCTGCTAAGGCCTTGGCTTCCCGAGACCTCTGAGAGAGAGGACAGCTGGGCTCCTTGGCAGCAAGGCCGGACTGGCAGGAGGCCAGCTCCGTGTCCTGCCGTGGAGGGGGCGAGAAGGGCAGCAGGCCAACCGGAGCAGCAGTGCTGGGTGGGGCCGCGGGAGAGGCGCGGTCTGCGGGTGACAATGTGGGCCTCAGCCAAGGGGCCCTTCTGCCATCTGAAGCCTCTCGGCCACCTCCTCGGCTACCTGGCCTGGGCCTGGTGTGGCCACAGCTCAGACACAGCGGCCACTGTCTGCCCGGCCTCGCGGGTGGGGCACCCGGGCCCGAGGCCCGCTCTGTGGCCTGTCAGGAGATTTACACCCAGCTCTTAACAGCCGCGCGGCATCACAGGCGGGTGCTGGGCCTGGGGTGGTCTGCTGTGAATCGGCCCCCTGTGAGCAGATGAAAGCCAGTCGGCGGCTGGGCAGAGAAGCGGGCAGGCGGGCGAGGGGCCAGCGGGTCCCTCCTGGGGCCACAACTGGGGCTTCCAGCGGCCTGGGCCTGATTAGGGGGAGCCCCGGAGGTCTGAGGTTAACCCCTTCCCGCCTGCTGGGTGCACTCCCTGGGGGTGGGTGGGTGGGAACTGGGAGCCGGGACCCTGATCAGGGGGGAGCACAGGAGTCTGAAGTTAACCCCTTCCTGCCTGCCGGGTGCACTCCCTGGGGGTGGGCATCCTGGGCACCCCTCCAGTGCCCACGCCTGGAATGGAGGATGGAACTGTGGCGACCTGAGGCTGGTGGCCGGCTCAGGGTCACTTGGCCTGCCCATGCTGTGGGTGACAATGTGGGCCTCAGCCAAGGGGCCCTTCTGCCATCTGAAGCCTCTCGGCCACCTCCTCGGCTACCTGGCCTGGGCCTGGTGTGGCCACAGCTCAGACACAGCGGCCACTGTCTGCCCGGCCTCGCGGGTGGGGCACCCGGGCCCGAGGCCCGCTCTGTGGCCTGTCAGGAGATTTACACCCAGCTCTTAACAGCCGCGCGGCATCACAGGCGGGTGCTGGGCCCGGGGTGGTCTGCTGTGAATCGGCCCCCTGTGAGCAGATGAAAGCCAGTCGGCGGCTGGGCAGAGAAGCGGGCAGGCGGGCGAGGGGCCAGCGGGTCCCTCCTGGGGCCACAACTGGGGCTTCCAGCGGCCTGGGCCTGATTAGGGGGAGCCCCGGAGGTCTGAGGTTAACCCCTTCCCGCCTGCTGGGTGCACTCCCTGGGGGTGGGTGGGTGGGAACTGGGAGCCGGGACCCTGATCAGGGGGGAGCACAGGAGTCTGAAGTTAACCCCTTCCTGCCTGCCGGGTGCACTCCCTGGGGGTGGGCATCCTGGGCACCCCTCCAGTGCCCACGCCTGGAATGGAGGATGGAACTGTGGCGACCTGAGGCTGGTGGCCGGCTCAGGGTCACTTGGCCTGCCCATGCTGTCTCCAGCTCCCAGGCCCCGTGGCTGTCTGCTCACCTCCTTCAGGCCTCTGCTCCAACATCACCTCTTCAGGAGGTGACACGTCCCTGTGGGTCCCAGCCCTGCTCGCTCCACCCCTCCCCTCCCCCAGCTTTGGTTTTCTCCGCCGGACTTCTCACTGCCAGAAACCTAACTCGCTAAATCATTTGTTTTACCTCGTTTATCCATTCAACAACTATCTACTGAACACCGGCGCCGTGCTCAGGTCTGTGTTCCAGAGTCTACACCAACGTCTGGCAAAGCAAAAGACCACCCACTGCCCTGGGGTGGCGGGGCACAAACAGTAATCAGGGAAAATGAAAAATAGGTGAAATAAGTGAGTGAGCTATATAGCACCTTAGAAGGTGACAAGTAAAACGAAAGCCGGGAAGTTTAGGGGGATGGCTGTGCGTCCAGGGGTGTCAGGAGAGGCATGCCCAGGCAGACGGAACAGCAGGGCCAAGGCCAAGAGGCCAGAGTACGAAGCTGCCCACTTCAGCGATGGGTCAGCAGGGCAGAGCGTCCAGAGCAGGGTGAGCAAAGAGGAGGGTGGAGGAGAGGAGAGTGGAGGAGAGGAGGGTGGAGGGGGCCCGGCCACACATCAGATCCGGGCTTCACGGCCGTGGCAACAGCAGCATGACTCACCATCTCTCCCCACCCCGAGTGTGTGAGACCCGGGAGGGCCAGAACCTGGTCTGCTGGGCTCAGTGCAGCCTCCTCAGTTTCTAGAACGGTTGGGCCCCAGGAAAGCAGTATTTGTTGAAATCATCCCATGTATATTTGGGGGAAGAAAAGACCCGACCAGCCCCCCAGCCCCAGGCAAGATGGGCCGGTGCCTCAGCAAGGAACCTGTACCCCACCCTCCCAAGTGTGTGTCAGTTGCTCCGTCGTGTCCAGTGCTTTGCGACCCCACGGACTGTGGCCCGCCAGGCTCCTCTGTCCTTGGGATTTCCCAGGCAAGATTACTGAAGTGGGTAGCCGTTTCCTTCTCGAGCTATCTTCCTGATCCAGGGATCGAACCCGGGTCTCCTGCATTGCAGGCGGATTCTTTATGGCCTGAGCCAGCAAGGAAGCCCTCCCAAGTACAACACCCCTGAGCCTGGGAGACGGAGAGAGTGGCTCCCGAACCGTGGTCCAGCCCAGGCCCGCTCGAGCACGCCCCTGCCTGCCACCGTGTTTCAGGATCCTGCTCCACTGGCTTTGTGACCAGTCCCTGGTGACCCTGAGGGACACCAGCCCTGAGAACCTCAGAAACCAAGGCCACACAGGCAGGAAGCCACCAAGCCAGCCTTCAAACCCAGCCGGCCACCTGGCTGCAGACGGGCACGCTCTGCAGGGCAGCAGAGGGGAACGACCCAGCCACAGAACCCACAGCCGGGCCTCGGGGAGCTCCAAGGCGCCCGCTCCCTGGTTCCCGGGACCAGCCTCAACTCCCATTCCTCCCCACAGAAGGCTCAGCCCTCACATGGGGTTTGTGGGTGGTGGTGCGGTCCCAAAGCAAGAGAAAAGCCCAGAAGGAAAACCCAGCGAATATCCATCAGGAGAGTCTTGAGGGCCAGTCAGCGACAGACTCATGGAACACTCAAGCTCCCCACAGCACAAACTAATGCTGCCCCTGCCTTACAGATGAGCACACTGGGCTTGGAAGCCCATTGCACGCAGCCCTGGCTTCCCTGAGTCCCAGGCTGGAGCCCCAGGGGTGTAGAGAAGCTCACTCTGGGGCAAGCGGCTTCGTCTGCCAGCCTGTCTCCTCCCGGGGTAGTAGAGGATCAGCTAAGAGACGCTGGGGGAGGTCTCTGGCAGTCCAGTGGTTAAGACACTTCCAATGCGGGGGGCACAGGTTTGATTCCTAGTCTGGGAACTGAGATCCTACGTGACGCACAGTGCGGGCCCCCAACAAAAAGAGAAACTCTGCAAAGTGGGTTTGCAAAGGGCCCGACACCCCAGGAATGCTCGCTGACCAAACGCAGCTGAGCCGGCCTCTGACCACTTACAGGTGGGGCAATGGAAGCCAAGAAAGGAGGCAGCGGCGTCCAAAGGTCAGAGTGCAGGCCAGGTTGGGGCTGGAACCAGGGGTGCTGGGGAGACCTGCTCTGAGGGTCGGGCGGAGGGGAGGAGACCAGGAGGGCCACCTCCCACATCCACCCTTTTCTATAAATGAGCTTCTGCTAAGATCAGAGGGTGGCAGAGGGATAAGATGCTTGGGTGGCATCACCAACTCAGTGACCGTGAGTCTGAGCAAATTCCTGGAGACAGTGAAGGGCAGGGGAGCCTGGCGTGTGCTGCAGGCCACGGGGCTGCGAAGAGCTGGGTATGGCTTAGCGCCTGAGCAGCAACCAAGATTTTGTTTTAAGAAATTGCTTTAAAACCACTGACCTGGCCCACACTGACTTGCTTCTGACTCCAGGGTCTTTCAGAACCCGGCTTCGTTCCCTTCCCCTTGCTGCCTCCAACCATGCCATCCCTGCCCCTACCAGCTCACCCCAGGAAGGGGCTGTCTCAGGCATGGGAGACCTAGGGAGAGATGAGCACGCAAGCACTCGAGTCGGGGGCTCTCAAGGGCAGAGAGCTGAGCCCCCTCCCTCATCCAGCGGCCTTAGTCGGAGAGGGTGGGCGGCTCGGGGCTGGGCAGGGCCGAACACAGAAGGTCCAGGCATGGACCCTTCTGGAATCTGAGGGAGCCAGGCATTGGCTGGGTCCTGGGAGCCTTCCCACCAAGTTCCAAGTCCCCTGCCCGCCTGCCTCTATGCATGGAAGCTCGCTGCTTTATGGAATGGCTCCTCAGTGCTCAGCATCATGCTGAGGCCAACTGTGGCTCCCATTCATCCTGATTTAGGCCCTGGAGACTTAAGTAAAAGAGCACCTCCTTCATCAGACACTCAATACCTCTATTACTATGACCTGGGTTTTTCAGCAGCCACCTTGCTGCTAACCAAGAAAGGTTCAACCATCGACCAATGGTGGTTGTGGTGGTGGGAGTATGGGGAAGCCAGACAACAAGGATTAACAGAGCACTAGGGATCCAGAGACTCACAAGGACCCTCCCCCTGCTACAGCCAGATGCTATCCACATGCCATCACTGGCCAGCAGGCTGGGACGTATCATCCCATTTCCTGGAGGAGGCAGCCGAGGTGCAGAGAGGTCAAGGACTGCCCCAAGGTCCCCCGGCCAGGCAAGCCAGGTCAAAATCTGCTCTCTGTACCATGCACCTGTGGCTCACAAAGGCTTCCCAGCCATCACCACTTTGAGACTCTTGGGGTCACTGACCTGGTTCACAGATGACAAAACCGAGACCAAAAAGGGAGACAAGACTTCTCTTGAGTCACAAAGCCCAACGTCATAGTCATGGGCCCATCCACATCTAATCCCTGCAGGAAGGAACCAGCAGGAATTTGGCCAGGGCAGGTGCCAGCTGGGAGGTGAATCACTTGGGCCTGATGACCATGATCAGGAGCCTGGGTGGAGGGGCTTAGAGGAGGTGGCCTTGAGAAGCCTGCAGGGAAACACTTCCAGGGCTGGAAAACCCAGCTCTGAGCCCTTCCCCGTGGCCAGGTGCTGGTGTGGGCTGGACAGATCGGGGGGCCAGGCCTGATTCCCCCAAAGGAAGAGAGTGGCCCAGGGCCAGGCCTGGGTGGTCCTCACTGATATTGCCCTTGCACAGCCATAGCCCTTTCCCAGCCTCCTTCCTCAGGCCCACCCAGGCCTGGAATTGGAGCTGAAAGCTATTTGTGGGAAGACAGGACACCTCCCTACATCTGAGACAGTGTGAGGCCCTGGCCAGGTTCTCAATATCCCCTGGGCTGGACTCCTCCTCCTGGGAACCCAGTGACCCTCTGGTTCAGAAGCCCATGAGACAGGAAATGAGAGAGGGTTTCTCAACTGTAAAGGGCCACAGCGACAGAGAGAAGGACATGGCAACTCTCAGTACATCAATCATGCCACAGGTCGGGGCCAGTCCAGGTAAGAGCTCTGCTCTGAGCTCAGGAAGCAACAATCCAGACATGACCAACTGCGTCTTTGTTTCATTCATTCATTCCCTCATTAATTCAGGAAACATCGGTCTCTGGCCCACAGGGGCAGCTGCCCCCTCCGTTTCCCTAATCTGAATCTGAAACTCTGGGTCATCCAGCAGGCAGAAGCAACGAAACAGAAACCCTCTTTGATGCTAAAATGCATGGATGCCCTGCTCCCTGCAGAGAATACGTGCTCAATAAACATTTGCGGAATCAGATCTGCATACCTGATCTCAAGAGGTGGGTCCTGGGGTCAGAGTGTCTGGGCTCTGTGAGACTTAAATCACACACTGAGATTCAAAGGAAGGGTTTTCCAAGGAGGGGATGTGGCCTTGCACCCCGAGCAGCACCTGCTTCCCGTGCTCCCTCGCTCCCACACTGGCAGAGGAAGCTGGGGTGGAGTCAAGCCAACTGGGCCCCATTTCCACCCCCCCCCACACACCGCTATCTCTGCAGTCTTTTCCATCCTTTCCTTTCCATAGTCCCGTGTTGCCCCCTCATGGGCAGTCAAGCCTCGGGGTGGCAGGGTGGGGGTCACGCTGACTGCATCACCCCCCCCTTTGCAGCCTGGCTTCCTACAGCCCAGGCTAAGCATTAGCACACAGTGCAGGCAGGCCAGGGTGCAGAGCTGAGCGGCAGGACTGCAGTCCCCCAAGGCTCCAGGGACTCACTGCCATCTGCCTGACCCTGGTGACCCCGCTGGGCCCTCCTCCCCAACCCAGTCGGCTCAGTGGCTTTGGCACTTACGTCTAGGCTCCCGGGGTCCATCCACGGTCACTTTGATGGCACGATGGTAGGTGGCCACTTGTGTGGGGTTGGTGAACACGGTGATGGTCAGCGTGAAACTTTTACCTGGGGGGCGGAAATAAAGGCAGGAGGTTGCACCAGGAAGCTATGCACAACAGCCTGAAGCCCTCGTCTTCCAGAAGGGCCGGGCTTCTCTCCTGTGACCCTGGGGCAGAAGAGAGGGCTCTGGGTGAACTTCAAGCTGCTGGGCTTGGCATTCAAGGTCCCCTGAAGGCCTGGTACCCATTTGATCACATTCCCCCTACCCTGCCTTCTGGCCACCCTAGCTTATTTCTTCCCTGTTTTTTGGCCTTTGTGCTATTCTCCAGAGACTCTCAGGATTTTGGGGTGGGGAGCTAGGATAGGTGTATGTTTTTTCCTGAAAATAATTCCTAACCTTTAGGGAAAATTTTGAGAATAAGGAAAATATAAAAAGAGAAGAAAAAAATCACCCACAGTTCCACTAGCTAGAGAGAAACACTATTAACATTTGAATGTTCTCTTCTGCAACCCTTTCTGGGCAAGTGTATGTTTTTACACCGTTGTAAAAATGACACTAAAGTAAATATTTCCGTACCCTTTTTTTTCTGTTCACTTAACATCACATCATGAGCACTTACATCATTAAATATTCTTCATAAACTTCATTTTTAAAGGCTGTGAAATATTTCCACTCATGGAAGCCTCATCTTTTATTTATCCGTCTCCTTATCTTGGGTATTTATGCTGCTGCTCATTTCTTATTGGCGTGTGCAACTGGGGCTTGAAAAAGGAGTGACTTGGGAGCTACAGACATTTCATTTGTAGACACAACTGTTATTTCCAGAACTCTGTTCTATTTTTAGATAGACATTTGGCCCCAAAGTCTCCATTCAAAATTCCTGAGGAGGGGAAAAAACACTTTAAAAATCATGATTTTTGTGTTATCGTTTAAAATAAAAGGAAAATGACCTTCTGTTTATAAAAATCTTTGTCTACGCCTCTGCTTATTTCCCTACACTTCGCTTTCAATTTTCACTTTCATGCACCGGAGGAGGACCTGGCAACCCGTTCTAGTGTTCTTGCCTGGAGAATCCCAGGGACGGGAGAGCCTGGTGGGCTGCCGTCTATGGGGTCGCACAGAGTCGGACACGACTGAAGTGACTTAGCAGCAGCAACAGCAGCAGCAGACTCGGCGGTGAGTAATTTCATCTCATCAGAGGGCTGAGACGAATTCAGGGGCACTGATCTCTCCAGTGAGATGACTCTCCAGAGAGAAGCATGGTGATCGGTGTGGGGCCGAGTCTACTGTGATGTGGTCAGCATCTTCAGGACCAAGTCTATCAAGGTGGAAGATCTTTGAAACGCTATTAACTTCAACACCTTTGTTCTATTATCAGTGAGACTGAAACGTTTCATATGTGTATCATCTGTCCTCATCCGACACAAATGACTGCTTCACGGTCTTCCAGAGTTTTAAGGTTTTACTGCCTTACACACACACACACACACACACACACACACACACACACACCCCACTCTCTAGCAAGCTTCTTAACACTCTCTCTTTCCTGTCTGTGCCAGCCGGTCTCCCACTTCACCGGCCCTTACATTTCGCTTTCTGACTCCGAGCTGATTTGCATTTTCAGTTCTGCCTCTTGATTTGTGGCTGCTCCTGTCTTTTCATGTCTGGGGAGGTTTCCCCGTGGAACAAGGAGATAAAGGGTGCCTTCGATCAATATCATCCTCTCTGCCTCCTACGTTGCTCTTTGATTCTTCTAGGGATTTACGGGTTGGCCTGGTAGAAGGTAAAGGTTTTTCCTCAAAGGGCAACCTGATTTTCCCAGCACTTTTTCTGAAGTTGGAGTCTCCCTTTCTGCCTTGCTCTCCATTATCATCAAAGTCTCCACGATATATGAGGTTAGGGGGTGGGGGGTGCGCGAGGATCACTGATCCCCAAGTCACACTGCCCTCCTTCTGCTCTGCCTCTGAGCGCCCCACTTCCGGTCCCGTTATGGCCCTGGGAGCTCCCCAAGGGCAGGGCCGATGGCTCTGAGCACCTGCGTTCCCCTAGGGCTGTCCTCGTACTCTCAACACCCACCCAGGACAGGCAGACCCGATTCCATATTCCCACTTCACAGAGACAAAAGTTTGAGGGGTGTGTGTTGGGGGGAGGGACCAATAGCCAGCGTAGTGTGGCCAGTACTTGATGATCCAGTGATGAGAGTGAAAATTCCAGCCCCTGAAACAGGACAACCCAGTGTGAAAGAAAACAGCCATAAAAAGGAACAAACCAAAACTGTGACATTTGCAGAGACATGGATGGACCTAGAGACTCACACGGACCGAAGGAAGTCAGAAAAATAAACAGCGTATATGAGCACATACATGTGAAACCTAGAAAAATGACCCAGGTGAACCTACCTGCAAAGCAGACACAGAGACACAAAGAGAACAAATGTGTGGACCCCACAGGGGAAGAGTGAGTGGGATAAACTGGGAGATTACGACTGGCATATAAACACTACTATGCATAAAACAGAGAAGAGTAACGAGAACCTGCTGTACAGACAGGGAACTCTATGCTCAGTGCTCCGCAAAGACCTAAATGGAAAGGAAGTTTTTTTCTTTTTTAAAGAGGGGATATCTGTACACATGCAGCTGGTTTACTTTGCTCTGCAGCAGAAACTAACACAGCATCGTAAAGCAATGATGTGTGTCAGTCGCTGAGTCACGTCTGACTCTTTGTGACGGCATGGACTGTAGCCCACCAGGCTCCCCGTCCACGGGATCTGTCAGGCAAGAATACTGGGGTGGGTGGCCATTCTCTTCTCCAGGGGATCTTCCCCACCCAGGGATCGAACCCGGGCCTCCTCCATTGCAGGGAGATTCTTTACAGTCTGAGTCACCAGTTCAGTTCAGTCGCTCAGTCCTGTCCGACTCTGTGCGACTCCACGAGTCACAACCCAGGGAAGCCCCTAAAAGCAAAGATACTCGGATAAAAATTAAAAAAGAAAAGAAAACCAGTCAGGCTGCTGGGGCCACACCAACGGGGGATGAGAGAGAGTGTGTGTGTGTGTGTGTGTGTGTGTGTGTGAAGGAGCAGGGAAGGGTAGCCGTGAGGTGTGATTCGAACTGGGGCAGAGAGGGGCCTCTCTGGAGGAATTTTCCAGAACTGGTGGCTGGAGGCAGGGATGGAAATGCACCTGTGTCTGACCTGGCGTCTGGACCAGAGAAACCAGCCTGGCCCCTCACAGACCACAGGGGCACTTTCCATGGCTTCTGGAAACAGGGCGTGCAGAAAGTCTCTTGGCCTCAGGCTCTCCGCCCACCCCCTCCCAGGGACGCTTCTGCCCCATTACTGCTTCCTCTCATTCTGAGGTGTTCCCTGCTGGACCCTCTCCCCAACCAGTCAGGCACTCTCCAGAGGTCCCTGGGCTTCTGGCCCTTCCATTGCCTCCCTGGCACCAGGGTGGTTTGGGTGGACAGCCCAGAGCCGATGGGCTGTGGGTCCCTGCACTCGCCAGATCACTGTAGCCCTCTGATTTTAACCTCACTTCCTTCAGGTCGTCACTGAAAAGTCACCTTCCCAGGGAGACCCTCCCAGGTCACTTCATCTAAAGGAGGCATTTTTATCCTGGCATGCCTCTTAGAATTGAGCAGGCTTGAGAGATGCGATAGAAAAAAAAAAAAAAGGACAACAACTGTATCTTCCCTAGCCTCCACCTGAAATGCAGCATCTCTCTGAAGGATGAACGCAGGCCACAAACCACAGAGGCGTGGCAGCAGTCTCCGTGACCTTGTCGCCAACAGACGTCACAGATATTAACATATCACGTTACAGACAGTGCAGATTTCTTTAAATATCTTTTGTGCTCGCCACAACTTCAAAGTCACAGTCATCATCAAACCCATTGCTAGATCTTGCTATTTAACACAGTACCAAGACAGCATATTTATCACATTAAAAAAGATCTTTTGCTAACTATGTTTTAATATAATTGGCTTTCATCACCATCCTTTGCATTTTATTTCATTTTTTTATGGTCCACTTTCTAAAAAATTTATTTTTAATTACAGGATAATTGCTTTGCAATATTGTACAAATGTCTGCCATACATCAACATGAATCAGCCGTAGGTATACATATGTTTCCTCCCTCTTGACCTTCCCTCCCACCTCCGGCTCCATCCTACCCCTCTAGGTTGATAAGCACTATTCTGAGACTGTTAAAGGGGTTCCTGGGGCGAGGAAAGGTTAAGAAGCTCACTCTGAAGCATCACAGACCTTCCCACTTCCACTTGCTAGGCTTGAATTTCCTCCTAAGGCTTATTACTGCTAATAATCCATCTACTTGTTTATTTTGTCTCCCTCTACTAGATGAGACGGTTGAAAGGCACCATCAACTCCATGGACATGAGTTTGAGCAAACTCTGGGAGACAGTGATGGACAGGGAGGCCTGGCGTGCTGCAGTCCATGGGGTCGCAAAAAGCCAGATACGACTGAGTGACTGAACAACTAGATGATACACTCTGTGGGGGCCAGAATATCTGTCTTCATCGCTCTGTCCCCAGCCCCCAGCACAGCATCTGGCACACAGCACGTGCCCAGTGAATGTCTGTGAAATGAAAGGGCATGGGTTACTGCTCCCATTTTATAGATGAGAAAACTGAGGCTCACAGCAGGGCAAAGAGTTGGCCAGGCACCTGATAATCAAGCAGAACCCGGAAAGGTTAGCACTTATTGGAGCCTGTCCCGCCACAACGACCCTAAGCATCTACTCCTCGGGTGTGAGAAACTCCACCCCACTAGGCAGCAAGCCACAGGCCAGCCCTGAGGTCACCAGCCCACCTCAACAGCTTCCTCCCAGTTTCCAGCCCTGACACCACCCTCGCCAGGTACCCACAGAGAGGAACGAGGGAGGAAGGAGGAGGGGAGGAGCTGGGACCTGGGAGCAGGAGTCAGAGGGGTGAGGTGTCAGGTGCCACAGGAGGTTGTGCCCCCCACCCCTGCGAACCAGAGGTGGGGGAAGCCAGAGGTGGGGGAAGCCGGCTCCCAGAGCGCCCCTCGCCTCTCTCTGTGCCTGGCAGCAAACCCATCCAGCCGTCTCTTAAGGGCAGGAAGCCGAGAGGACTTTGTGCAGGAATCCCAGGCTCACTTGCACATCAAGGTACAATTCCTGGACTGTGGGCAAGTGGACCTGAAAGTTCGGGGTGGGGGGGGGTGAGTCCTGGTCTGGAATTGCTGCTCTGTGGGGCTGAGAACAGCCCCCAGATGTCGCCAGAGGACCCGGGCTTCAGTTGCTGAGTGCAGCAGCACGTGGTGAGGTCTGGCAGTGTGGTCCTGGCGAGTCTCTGTCCCTCTAGGCCTGGGTTCCTGTGGAACAAGTCCCTGCCCCTGGGGCTTCATGGACAGGGGAGGACTCATCTCTGAGGACCTCTGGGTTTGTTCAGGGTCGACCAAGAAGCCATTTACTCCTCTCCCACCAGTGGCCCCCCAAGCCTGTGTCCGCGACCACATTCCAAATTTTTCGCCATACACTGAGGTTTCTTTTTAACTGGTTCATGACTGCTCAGTGCTTTTCATCTTCACCTAGTGGCCCCCTCCTCAGTTCAATTCAGTTCAGTCGGTCAGTCGTGTCTGACTCTTTGCGACCCCAGGGACTGCAGCACGGCAGGCCTCCCTTGTCCATCACCAACTCCTGGAGTTTACTCAAACTCAGGTCCTCAGGTCT
This sequence comes from Madoqua kirkii, assembly GCA_006408675.1. Taxonomy (NCBI): domain Eukaryota; kingdom Metazoa; phylum Chordata; class Mammalia; order Artiodactyla; family Bovidae; genus Madoqua; species Madoqua kirkii. The sequence continues at coordinate 34,205 of SJYC01030660.1, forward strand.
ATTGAG
>SJYC01030663.1:0-85581 GCA_006408675.1 Madoqua kirkii
CCCACCCAGTGGCTCCCAGGCCCAGCCAGTCCCATTAGGGATTTTCCACCTCCCCAAAAAGGTTCTAATGACTGTCAGTCCTTGTGAAGCCTTAATTAATCTCAGAGGCTGATGGCTCTGAGGAGACCGGGGGCTTTGGCCTTACGCAGATGAAGATTACGGCTCCATTTCATGTGGTGGTGGAGGAACGCCTCAGACATTCCTGCCAGCAATAAAAGCCACATGGCTTTCCAGCGTCGCCCTTGGAAAAGGAAAAAAAAAAGCGCAGCTCTTTGCGGAAAGAAATCAACTATGTGCTGTATGCATGGCATGAGATAAAAACGGGGTAGGACGAGGTGGAGAACAGTTGGTCTTTCATGCCGCCTCCGAAAGCCACCGAGCGTGGCCGGGCCCAGTGGTCGTGATCCCAGCTGCAGCCCCAGGGAGGGGGTGGCCCTCTGCTTGCTGGTGGAAGCCGGGGTGTCAGGGCCTCGGCCCCTCAACCTGAACCGAGTCTGAGCCACGCCAGATGTCCCCGCAGACGGGGCCAGCTTCCCGGGCCCATGAGCCAGGCAGTCACCCAGACCTTGCCCTACACTTCTGCCCTACCATCCCTGCCTTGACATTTCTTCATTACTTTTTGAACAAGGGGCCTATCTTTTCATTTTGCAATGATATGACCGGTCCTGCGCAACAGGTCCTCCCATTAGCCAATTGCCACAGGTCCCCTGGCCCCTTGCATGGGTCCAGGCCTAGCAAGAGTGTTTTCTGAGCACCTACATCATCTGAGATGAACTTCAGAACAACTTTCTGAATTCAGCACATGTGGAAAACTGAGGCTCAGAGAGGTTTCCATGCAGCTAGGAATCCTAGACTGGGAATCAGGTCCCTCTGACCCTAGAGCCAGGGTCTGAACAGACCCCCATTCTGCAGTCCTTTATGTTCACCATGCCCAGTGGGGATGGTGTTGCATATGGGCAGGTTTTTTTTATTCTCACAAAACAGAAAGGAACACTGAGGCCAGACCAGTGAAGGGACTCATGTCATACCCAGTCAGTGGGGAGTGGGGCACTCTCTCCCATTAGCAGTGGGCCTGCGCCTAGACGCATAGGACTTGGTGGGGGCGGGTGTCCCAGTTTTATAGCTGTTTGTTCCACTTTTAAATTTATTAGGTCTTCTGTGTGGGTCATTGCCTTAAGTCTGGCCTGGGATGCAGTGGGAGTCCTGGCCCCAGCTTTCCCTTCTAAACATCTGGAAGTCCTTCTTTGTGACTGACCTCCTCCACTCTTTCATGCTCCAGGTTTCCTCTGCTGCCCTCATCGATTGGGGAAGCAGTTGTGCCTTGCACCTTGATAAACTCAAACCAGTCCTCCATGAATCAGAAAGTTGGGGCTGAATGGAGCCTAACTGTGGTCATGACTTATGACCTGGCTCTAGCCCCTTATTCCTTGCTAGTGTTTCCAGGCAAGTTCCTTCCTTCTCTGGGCCTCCAACAAACCCCATCAGGGAGAGAAATGCATTGGCACACACTTGATCCCAGGAGGACTGTCCATCTTCAGTGTTCTAGAATTCCATGTTAATCTGCAACCGGGAGCACTGAAGCCCAGGCAAGGTCAGGGGCTTGTTCAAGGTTACACAGGTAGCTGGACCCAACTCTGAGGCACTGAGAGGAGTTGAGGTCTGGCTATGGAAGTTTCTATTTGTTCTTAGTTGAGGGGCATTGACTTTGTAGGCGGTTTGTGAGGCCAGAGCTTTCAGACACATCCCCAGTATCTGCTAACCTCCTTCCCAGAAAGAAATTTTCCTCGGGAGGTGGAGAGTTCCCCATTGTGGGAGGTATTCAAGTTGAGGTCAGGATATTGTAGTGGGAATACAAGTGTTGGATGGGACTGGAAGCTGGACCAGGTGCCAGTGTCCAGCCTAGATTGGCTCATAAGTGAAAGCGAAAGTGAAGTCGCTCAGTCGTGTCCGACTCTTTTCAACCCATGGACTGTAGCCCACCAAGCTCCTCCGTCCATGAGATTCTCCAGGCAAGAATACTGGAGTGGGTTGCCATTTCCTTCTCCAGGGGATCTTCCCGACCCAAGGATTGAACTCAGGTCTCCCACATTGCAGGCAGGCGCTTTAACCTCTGAGCCACCAGGGAAGCCCCAGATTGGCTCATAGTAAGCACTTATTGAACAAATGAGAGGATGAAACCAAAGTTTCATGTGTGGCCTGACAGTTAGTGACACAGTGCCTACCAACTCTGAGTTCTCGCCTTGGCATTTTTACCTGCTAATGTGTGACCTTAGGCCTTCTCAAGCCTCAGTCTCCTCATCTGTAAAATGGGGAGAATTGACCATCTTCTCAGGTGGCACAGTGATAAAGAAATGGCCTGCTACTGCAGGAGATGCAAAAGATACAGGCTTGACCTCTGGGTTGGAAAGATCCCTAGAGGAGGAAATGGCAACCTGCTCCAGTATTATTGCCTAAAACATTCCATGGGCAGATGAGCCTGGCTGGCTACAGTCCAGCAGGGGTTGCAGAGTCAGACATGACTGAGCACACAGGCTGGCCATCTTCCATGTTTCCCCACAAGTAAACTTTAGTAGCTCAATGGCTCACATCCTTTATTTCTGCCTTTCAGTTTATTCCAAAGTATCTCCTCATAAATGGAAAATGACATTGACAGCAACAAGCATATAAACAAGATGATGGTTAACACAAAGACCAGGAGAGTGGGTCCTCCATCTGACCATGGCAGCAGGGAAGGAGAAGGAGGGATGTGATTCGGCAGGGGGTGCTGGTGGCCCTAAGGTCCACTTAGTGGGGTTTTTTAAAGAGATGGGTGGTAGGTTTATGGGTCTCTATTTTATTATTATAACTTAAATAATATTTATATATACCCTCTGTTACTATATTATGCAGTAAAGAAAAGCAAAAGATAAAAAAATTTAAAAAGCTCTTCCGCCCTGAAACTTCTGAAGAAATAATAGACAAAAATGCTTAAATTTGCAGAATTGCCTGTGGTGCATCAAAATTGGGACATGTTTATTCTTGGTGAAATCACTGTTTCAACAGATTGTCCTGTCCACGAGCTCACTCAGCTGAATCATCTGGTGCACTTGACACCATCCTCATCATGACAACCCCACCATGCTGAGAATTTCAGTGTACCTAGCCCCTGCTAAGCACGGTCCCTACCGAGCTCATTAGACCTTACCTCCCTACCGAGCTCATTAGACCTTACCAGCAGCCCTCCAGGTACTTGTCATTGGACATTTTTTACAGGTGAGAGACTGAAGTGCATTGAATAAGTCTCCTGGAGCTGGGATTTGAACCAAGGTCTACTGATGCTGAAATCATGCATTGCTGTATGCAGCAGCCTCATCACAATAACTAATGCTATTCACACTTTACATATATCATATCATTTATCCTCATAACCACCTTATGTGTGGCATGCACGAGGGCTAACTTGCTTCAGTTGTGTCAGACTCTTTGCGACCCCATGGACTATAGCCCACTCGGCTCCTCTGTCCACGGGATTCTCCAGGCAAGAATACTGGAGTGGTTGCCATGCTCTCCTCCAGGGGATCTTCCCGACCCAGGGATTGAACCTGGGCCTCTCTGTCTTCTGCACTGGCAGGCAGATTCTTTACCACTAGCGCCACCTAGGAAGCCCAGCTTTTGTGTTCAGCTCAGTTCAGTTCAGTCACTCAGTCGTGTCGTGTCCGACTCTTTGCGACCCCATGAATCGCAGCACGCCAGGCTTCCCTGTCCTCACCAACTCCCAGAGTTCACTCAAGCTCACATCCATCGACTCGGTGATGCCATCCAGTCATCTCATCCTCTGTCGTCCCCTTCTCCTCCTGCCCCCAGTCCCTCCCAGCATCAGAGTCTTTTCCAATGAGTCAAATCTTCACATGAGGTGGCCAAAGTACTGGAGTTTCAGCTTTAGCATCATTCCTTCCAAAGAACACCCAGGACTGATCTCCTTTAGAATGGACTGGTTGGATCTCCTTACAGTAGGTAACCTTATTACTTCCATTATACCACTAGGAAAACTGAGGCACAGAAAGGTCAATCACTGGCTCCAGTTCACACCCTGGGTAAAGGTCAGAGCTGAGCTTTTGAACCGTGGCAACCTGAGCTGCCCTGCCTGAACTACAGAAAGCACAGATAGCGTGGACACAAGACAGACCTGTAGCCCAGGTTCCACAGATGAACCCCAGGAACCAAAGGCCAGCAGGGGTAGATGAAGGAGGTGATGCCAGGGTGATGCTGTGCCTGCCTGCTCAGTCGTGTCCGGCTCTGTGCGACCCCATGGACTGCAGCCCGCCAGGTTCCTCTGTCCATGGGATTCTCCAGGCAAGAATACTGGAGTGGGTAGCCATTCCCCGCTCCAGGGAGTCTTCCCAACCCAGGAATCGAACCCGTGTCTCCTGCGTCTCCAGGACTGCAGGCAGGCTGTTTACGTCCGAGCCACCTGGGAAGCCCAGAGTGACGCCAGTAGCGTGTGGCGAGCGGTGTTCTGCCCCTCCTCGCCTAGCAGGCCTGTGGCCCTTGGGGCGGGGCTGAGGATAAGGGCAGCGCCAAACAGAGACTAGAGCTAGCTCATGGATTCCCGCCTGGCATGTCTGCGCCACGGGCTCAGACACTGGGCACTCCTTGTCGTTTGCTGTTGCTGTGAATTTGTCACTGGCAAGAAGGTGATGTTCATCACTTGTGACTTTCGAGGTGTCCCTGAGTGAACTTCTGAAAGGGGATCCTAGAATGTGCTCAGAACCTAGATGGGGCTGGGTCCTCCTCCTGCTCCATCTCTAAACTTCAGACAAACCGAGTGGGCAGGGGAGCTTGATGGTCTGAAAGTCCTTAGCTCACAAAACCTGGTCTATCCCAGGAGCATAGGACAGAATGTTCCCAGTCATACAGGGGAGCCCTGCATTTGATGAGGGAAAGAGTGGGAAAGGAAAAGGAGAAATAAGCAAATGGGTGGAGGAGGCGCTAAATGTTTTTTGAGCACCTACTGTGTGCCAGGAGTTATTTTAGGTGCTGAGGATCCAGCAACGGACATGATGGCTTTGATTCCAGCAAGAAAGACGGAAGATAAACAAGGAGTGAATACATACACACACCAGCAAAATTAGTGTGTACGTGCTAAGTCGATTCAGTCTTGTCCGCCTCTGTGCAACCCTATGGACTGTAGCCTGCCGGGCTCCTCTGTCTATGGGATTTCTCCAGGCAAGAATACTGGAGTGGGTTGCCATGCCCTCATCCAGGGAATCTTCCCGACCTAGGGACTGAACCCACGTCTCTCATGTCTCCTGCTTTGGCAGGTGGATTCTTTACCACCAGTGCCTCCTGAGAAGCTTAGTGGGTGGGTCACTAATTCCTAAACGGGGCAGGGTGGCTGTCAGTGGAAGTCTCTTGGAAGAGGTGACATCTGAGCCGAGACCTGAGGTTGAAGGACTCAGGATGGAGGGAGGGAGCAGGGAACCTATGTGAGGGCGCACAGCGCAGCAGGAACCTGCCGCTCCCATCTGCCTGCTCCTGCCTTTTCTGCACCTGAGCGTCCATGACTCTGAATCTTGTGTCTCCCTTCTTGCTTCTCCCACAGTAGCCTTGAGAAGCACGTGGCGGGTGAATCTAAGTAGCCCAACCTGCCGCTGAAGAAACTGAGCTGGAGCTGGGAGGGGCTTGTACAGGACTCCTTCAAGCCCATACCCAGCCTGGTGCTCCTCGGGCCAGACCCCACCATCCAGCATGTTCTAAAACCTCCAAGTCCAGGCAGGCGGCGGCCAGAGTGGAGTGCAGCCCTGGGCACAGCTCCTCAGGGGTCACGGGGCTGGAAACGTGGGCCGCTGGGCAGGCCCGGGAGGGGTGGTGCTGGGCCCCCCAACCCTGGGCGGGGGTCCCGAGCGGAAGGCGCCCGGCCCTGATTGGAACAAGGTGCCGGCCTGGGAGCCCAGCCGGGCTCCATTGATCTTGCCCGGTGTTCCAGCCACTGGGCGGGGCCAGCGCCGGGCAGGCTGCCGGTTTTCCCAGGTGTGGGGACACCCTGGGGGAATGGTCTCTCATGTGGTTGTGGGGTAGGCCTGCCACCCAGCACGTGGAGGAGACCAGGGCATTAGGGGCACGCTGGCAGTGTGTGTGTAGGGGGGTGGTCCGGAGACTTGGAATTCCACAGCTGGCCAGTGTCAGGCTCCCGGGGGCAGGGTCTCGGATTCTAGGCTCTGAGACTCCAAGAATGTCAGAATCTTTGTCATCAGGACGCTCAGCTTTTAAGTGCTCACTCTGTTCCAGGCACAGTGCTGAGCACTTGGTATAGTTTAACTCCTGGCATCATCCCTCTGTCCAGGAGGCTGGGTTCTATGATCACCCCCACTTTCAGGCAGGGAGACTGAGGTTCAGCAGGTTCAGTAATCTGCCTAAGGTCACACTGTTATGAAGCTTTTGTCCTGGAATATAAGATCCCTAGAATCAGAGGGTCCTAAGAGTGTGGGCATCACAGCTGGTCAACATAGGAATCGATGTTGGTGCAAGTGGTGGGTGGCACAGGTGGTCAAGAATCTGCCTGCCAGTGCAGGAGACACAGGAGATGAGGGTTCGATCCCTGGGTTGCGAAGATCCCCTGCAGGAGGAAACAGCAACCCATTCCAGTATCCTTGCCTGGGACATCCCATGGGCAGAGGAGCCTGGTGGGGTACAGTCGATGGGGTCGTGGAGAGTTAGATGTGACTGAGCATACCTAGAGTTGGGAAGACCTTGAAGATCCTCAAGTCTGATTCATTGGAACTCCTTTTCCTTCTCAGCTTGCAGTACCTCGGAGGGCAGTTTGGCCTTTGGTATGAGTGGGTGTTAGCAGATCAGGATGGTCTTGGGGGTGGGGGTTGAGGATAGATGAGGGCGAGGAGTGGAGGGGGCATCACTGATACTGCCCTTCCAGTCAGCCCTGTGAGGTTCTTCATGACCACACCCACCTTCCATCTGTCTGTCCTCATCTCTTTCCACTCTCCCCTTCCCTCATCCCACTCCAGCCATACTGGCCTTTTCACTGGTCCTCAAACACACAGTTAAATCCCCACCACAGTGCCCTTGCACATGCTATTCTCTCTGCCGGGAAAGTCTTTACATTCAGTCCACATGGCTCAACTCCCCACCTCAGTCAGGTCCCTGACACCCCAGTGAAAAGCCTTCTTGGAGCCCCAGCAGCAGGCAGAATAATGGCCCCCAAAGATGCTCATGTGCCAACCCCTGAAACTGAATGCATTACATGTGGCAAAAGCAGCTCTGTAGACATGGTGAAGGTTTAGGACTTTGACACGAGGAGATTATCTGAGGGGCCCAATACATCACAAGAGTCCCTACAAGTGGAAGAGGGAGGCAGAGGAGGGCAGTCAGTGGGAGATGTGATCTGGAAAGCTGGGGAACCATGGAATGGTGGCATGTGAAAGACCTGGCCCAGCACTGCTGGCCGTGAAGACAGGATAGGGCCACTGGTCAAGGAAAGCAGATGGTTTTCAGCAGCTGGGCAAGATGAGGACGTGGATTCTCCCGTAGCCCAGAAAGAAGCACAGCCCTGCCAACACCTTACACCCATGCAGGCTTTCTGACCCCCTAGATCTGTATGATAACAAATGTCTGTTGCTTTAAACTACCACATTGGCGGTGATTTGTTACAGCAAATCTTTTTCCATTTGGTTTCACATCCCCAGTTAGACTTGCCAGATTTAGCAAATAAAAATACAGAATACTCAGTTAAATTGAATTTCAGATAAAGAAGAAACACTTTTTCAGTATAAACTTGTCCCAGCAAGTGCAATCATTCATTGTTTATCTGAAATTCAACTGACTTGGGTATCCTGTATTTTGTCTGGTAACTCTATTCCCAGTGACTTAAAAAAGGCTTAGGGTCATACTAGGATCTCAATAAGTATCTGCTGAACGACTTAAATAAATAAATAAATGAACAAACATTAAATTGTAGCTTAAAAATCCTTTTGGCTCCCAGAACGCATGCAGGGTATATAACAACCAATCATGAAAGCAGACAGTTTGATGACCATTCCTGTATACCAAATACCATTCTGAGTGCATTATGATTGCTAACTTAGTTCTTGCAATAACCCAATGAGGTCATTAGCCCATTTTACAGATGAGGAAACTGAGGCCTCGGAGGTTCAGTAACTTTCTCAGTCACACAGCCTGCAGAGCCAAGCAACTCAGGGCCCTTGAATTCCCTCACAGAACATTCTAGCTTTATCTCCTGATACACTTTCCCACACACAGCAGACTCTTTCTCTCTAATAGCCCATGGTGCTTTGTGAGGGGTGGCATCCCGCTTTTCTCTGACTGCAGAACCCTTGCTCATACATCAAAGCCTGGTCCTAGTGCCCCTTCATTGTGAGACTCTCTCTGATGCTCCCAGGAGGACTTGTTCCCTCCTCTGAATGCATTATAGGACTTGCTTTTTTGTCCTTTACTCTCCCAGACTGTGACCACCCTGAGGACAGAACTGAGTACTTTCAGCTCTTTGGCCCAGGAACTCAGAACTGAGCCTTCCTCTAGTGGGCTTTCCGGAAGGATTTAAGGACCAATGAATGATTGAGTGAATGAACAGGGGAACGAGTGAACATCTGTCTCACTCTGGGCCTCAGTTTTAGAGTCTATGAAAGGGGAAGAACAATCTCTAACCGCTACACCCCCATCTCTGGAAACAAAACACATTTTTTTCTAATTAGAAGGATAATACACACTCATTAAAGAAAAATTGGAAAATAATGAAATTATGCACAAGAAAATTAAAACCATCCATAATCCTGCCACCCAGAACAATTGTTAATATTTTGGTTTCTAGCCTTCTGGTATTCTTACTGTATGTATAGATTCAATTTCCCCTCTCCCTCCCTCTTTCTTTTCTTTTCTAAGGGTGGGAACCTATATTCCCTGTTTTGAACCTGGTTTTGAAACTCACCAACCTACAGTGTGCATTTTCCCGTGTTACTAATCCTCTCCTCAACTGTGGGTGATGTGACTGTGTTGACTGGGCATGGTGGGGGTTGAGTGTGGACAGACTCCCCTCTGGCTGGTCCACCAGGGTGCTCCCTCGTGGTCCGCCCTTTGGGGTGTTTCCAGATTTCAGTTATGAAGAAGACACTGCCTGGAATACCCTGGTGTGGACACCTTGGGGCTTTCCTGGATCCTCCCTTGGGGAACGTTCCAGGACTGGGAAGCCCACGTGGACACCGTTGTGCCCTCAACACCACCTGCCTGCTGCTCCCCAGCCCCACTCCTACCACTGGCCCTGGCAGGAAACCCTGGGGATCGTCTGACCTCCTCGGAAGAATGGCCCCACCTACTTCCAAGGCCTCTCTGGTTCCATCCAGGCTGAAGATACTCATGTACTCAGCCACTTGTCCACGTTATGGTCTAAGGCTCATGACTTCCATCTCAGACACTGGGTTCCAAATGCAGCAGCCTGGACATCTCTGAGGGTGCTCACGGCCCCAGGCCTGCATGCACATCATGTGTGTTAATAATTCAATGTCTGAATTCACCACGTAGCAGGCCCTGTGCACCCCTACAGCTCTGTGGTTGGGATGACTGTCTTCCATCTTACAGATGAGATCCCTGAGGGCCCAAGAACTAAGTGACTTGTAGAAGTCATAGAGCAAGGCAACAGGGCATCTGGGGTTCAGCTCTGGTTGGCCTGACTCGGTATAAAGCTGACTCTTCTGCCCCGTCCCCCAGAGGCTGCACCCCTGTAGACCACTGGTTCTGCCCTAAAGAGCTGTGAGCCTTGTAATCTGGGGCTACAAAGACCCAGTGCCGCTGCCCCTTCTAGCTGCTGTCTGATGGGGCACTGTCCCAGCGTAACTGGGAAGCCAGGAGGGAATTTTGGTCTGCAAGCTGGGTGGGCCAGATCCTGCCCTCTGTCCCGGTGCAAATGTGTGCCCTCACCCTCTCCATCTGTGAAATGGGACAGCAGGGACTCAGAGGACAGCCTCCTGGGCGTGTGGCTTGCCTGAGCCCAGCAGTGGTGATAACTCAGTGCTGAGTCAAAGGGAGAGAGAACTTTGTCAGACGGGCCACGTCATCATAGGCCGCCAAGCCTGGTCCTCGGGGGGCTGGAGTAGGCAAGTCTCTGCCCTAGGCCAGGCTGGGGGTACCTAACAGCCCCAGATGGACCCTCCCCCTCCAGCCCCGGCAGATGGGAAGCTCTTTTTTAACCAACCCCACAGGAAGAAGAGGCCAGAAATGAGCTCGGGGGTGGGGGTGGGGCTGGGGTGTGGGTTAACCCAGGTCCCTGGGGACCCTTCCTATTTGCATCCTCTTCTCCCACAGCAGCCAGGGAGCTAAGTGGACTTCACCTGGAGCTCCCTGGAGCCTTCCAGAGCTCCCAGCAGCTTAGGCTGCTGGATCTGGAAGGTGCCCACGTGATCCCCATGTGATGGGAGGGGAACCGAAGCCCAGAGGAGGTGGGCCAGGCCTGCCTTCCTCACTCCTCTCTGCCATGTGCTCCCACCTCCTCTGCCTCTGCCTTTCTGGGGTGACCCAGGGCGAGACCTTCCTGCATGGCCTCAGTTTCCCCACTTGTAAGGTCCCCGCCGGGCATGTCTGAAGCACCTCCCAGCCGGAGAACCTCCTCCTGAGCTGGCGCCGCCCCTCTGTCCCATCTGTCCTGGGTTTCCCAAAGGCCTCATCCCTTTCGGAGCATCAGCCACATGGACATGGCCCAGTGGCAGATGTCTGGGGACCACCCTCCGCCCCCCTGGCCCAGGAAAAGGATGAACTTCCTGGCCTGAGAAGCGGGGACCAGCCTGGGTAGGGGCAAAGCTGCTTCCCCTGCGGTCTCCCTCAGATCACACCACCAGCTGCCCCGGGTCCCCGCAGGCAGGGGTTCCTGAAAAGTCGGGTGTCTGTCACAGTGGGTGCAGCCTCTGACGTGTGTTTGCCTCCATGAGTGGGGGTGTGGGGAGCATGGGGCTTGGTGGGCACACAGCCTGGGGGCTGGTGTAGATGGGGGGGTACCAGACTTCGGCTGCTGAACTGGGGCAGCTTGTGACGGTGGCCTGACCACAGCCACAGCTCCTGCCAGAGCCCTGGACTGGGGCTGGGCTAACCGGAAGGTGGGAGGCATGTGGGTTGGGGGGGGCCGCCCGAAGGGCAGGTGTACAGGTGGGGAGGGACACAAGTGAGGGAGGGGTACATGTGGGGAAGGTGTGCCTGTGGGGGATGGATCACGGGAAACAGTGGCATCTGTGGGGGAGGTTACTGTGGGGGAGGGGTGCATGTGGGTGAAAGCACAGCCCCCAAATGCCATCAGGGCCCCAAGGAGCTGGGACCCCAGTGAATGCTTGCAGGCAGCTGACTCTGACTTACCTCCTTCTTATTATCTGTTTCAAACAATACTGTTAATAAATAACATTAATTGTGTTAGTCGCTCGTGCTCAGTCTCTCAGCTGTTCTGCCCTCTGTCCCGGTGCAAATGTGTGCCCTCACCCTCTCCATCTGTGAAATGGGACAGCAGGGACTCAGAGGACAGCCTCCTGGGCGTGTGGCTTGCCTGAGCCCAGCAGTGGTGATAACTCAGTGCTGAGTCAAAGGGAGAGAGAACTTTGTCAGACGGGCCACGTCATCATAGGCCGCCAAGCCTGGTCCTCGGGGGGCTGGAGTAGGCAAGTCTCTGCCCTAGGCCAGGCTGGGGGTACCTAACAGCCCCAGATGGACCCTCCCCCTCCAGCCCCGGCAGATGGGAAGCTCTTTTTTAACCAACCCCACAGGAAGAAGAGGCCAGAAATGAGCTCGGGGGTGGGGGTGGGGCTGGGGTGTGGGTTAACCCAGGTCCCTGGGGACCCTTCCTATTTGCATCCTCTTCTCCCACAGCAGCCAGGGAGCTAAGTGGACTTCACCTGGAGCTCCCTGGAGCCTTCCAGAGCTCCCAGCAGCTTAGGCTGCTGGATCTGGAAGGTGCCCACGTGATCCCCATGTGATGGGAGGGGAACCGAAGCCCAGAGGAGGTGGGCCAGGCCTGCCTTCCTCACTGCCTCTCTGCCATGTGCTCCCACCTCCTCTGCCTCTGCCTTTCTGGGGTGACCCAGGGCGAGACCTTCCTGCATGGCCTCAGTTTCCCCACTTGTAAGGTCCCCGCCGGGCATGTCTGAAGCACCTCCCAGCCGGAGAACCTCCTCCTGAGCTGGCGCCGCCCCTCTGTCCCATCTGTCCTGGGTTTCCCAAAGGCCTCATCCCTTTCGGAGCATCAGCCACATGGACATGGCCCAGTGGCAGATGTCTGGGGACCACCCTCCGCCCCCCTGGCCCAGGAAAAGGATGAACTTCCTGGCCTGAGAAGCGGGGACCAGCCTGGGTAGGGGCAAAGCTGCTTCCCCTGCGGTCTCCCTCAGATCACACCACCAGCTGCCCCGGGTCCCCGCAGGCAGGGGTTCCTGAAAAGTCGGGTGTCTGTCACAGTGGGTGCAGCCTCTGACGTGTGTTTGCCTCCATGAGTGGGGGTGTGGGGAGCATGGGGCTTGGTGGGCACACAGCCTGGGGGCTGGTGTAGATGGGGGGGTACCAGACTTCGGCTGCTGAACTGGGGCAGCTTGTGACGGTGGCCTGACCACAGCCACAGCTCCTGCCAGAGCCCTGGACTGGGGCTGGGCTAACCGGAAGGTGGGAGGCATGTGGGTTGGGGGGGGCCGCCCGAAGGGCAGGTGTACAGGTGGGGAGGGACACAAGTGAGGGAGGGGTACATGTGGGGAAGGTGTGCCTGTGGGGGATGGATCACGGGAAACAGTGGCATCTGTGGGGGAGGTTACTGTGGGGGAGGGGTGCATGTGGGTGAAAGCACAGCCCCCAAATGCCATCAGGGCCCCAAGGAGCTGGGACCCCAGTGAATGCTTGCAGGCAGCTGACTCTGACTTACCTCCTTCTTATTATCTGTTTCAAACAATACTGTTAATAAATAACATTAATTGTGTTAGTCGCTCGTGCTCAGTCTCTCAGCTGTGTCTTTGTGACCCCATGGACTGTAGCCCACCAGGCTCCTCTGTCCATGGGATTCTCCAGGCAAGAATACTGGAGTGGGTTGCCAGGCCCTCCTCCAGGGGATCTTCCAGACCCAGGGATTAAACCCAAGTCTTCTGCATTGCAGGCAGATTCTTTACTGTCTAAGCAACATTAACTGAGTGCCTTATATAACACACCCCATCCCTGTGATACATGTAATATGAGTGCAGTGGAAACGTTGGAGAAATACAGAAAAACCATCTAAAAAATGTTAAAGCTGTAAATCTTAGCATCAGAGTAAATACCATGCCTCTTTGAGGAGGAAGGAGTTGGCAGAGCTTTTTGATATAATCATCTTAGTTCTCTCACCCTAAGCATTTCACTGGGGCTGCGGGCAGAGCTAAGCACTTGAAGTATTGTCTTGGTTAATTCTCTGAACTGTTATTTTCCCCCTTGTCCACATGAGGAAACTGTATGAAAGGGAGGTTAAATATATCCCATGGGGAGTAAGTAGCAGAGCTAAGATTCAGACCCAGGGCTGGCTAATTTGAAAGTGCAGATCATCCCAGGGTTGGGATCAAGGGCTTGGCTCCTCTGGGAAAACTGTGTTGCCTTATTCGTTCCTCCAGAGGTATTTACTGAGCCCTCCTAGGAATCAAACCTAGCTCACCACTGGGGACCTGGCTGTGAACAAGGCAGGCCCTAATCGGAGCCCCAGATGGGCAGAGACTGAGCCCATCCCTGACCACAGCTTGGTCCCCAACCCAGTGTCACTGACTGAGCTGTAGTCTCCCCTCCCACCATCAGCTGGGGCCTCTGTGAGCTTATCGAGGAGGGCCATGATGTGTCCAAAGGCGAGGCCAGGTGCCTGCCTCACTCGTCCCATTGTGGGCTCAGGCAAGGAGACCCTCAGGAGCCCACCCAACACCCCAGGCCCACCACTCTGGGCCAAGCCTCCCCAACCTGGGGCAGGGAGCAGAGAAGCCCAGCTTCCATCCTGCCTCGGCTGAATGGCAAGCCTCCGCTCAGAGCATGGGGCCACCCTGGAGTCTGAGCTGGCGTGTACCCCCCGCAGCCCCTTTTAGCCAAGGATGAGGTTGTTAGGAATGTCAAGAGGCAACTGTGGAGCATGAAATGCAAGTGTGGGGACCTTCTGAACTTGGGGCGCTGTGCCATCCCATGGGTTACAGCCCATGAAGCTGGCCCTGCCTGAGGGAGGGCCCCAGCTCAGTCATTCAACTTCTACCCCAGCAACAAAGCCCCTGAAATGCAGGGGTGCCGGGGGAGTGTGGGGTGTGTATCCAGCACGTGCACTCAGGAGCTGCCTTTTGTGCCCTGGGCTGTGCCCGTGGGGGACCCCGTGGCAGTAGGGAGCAGAGCCTGGCATCCAACTCCAGCTCCACCCCCTACACACGATGTGAATGTAGGCAAGTGACTTCACTTCTCTGGGCCTTACTTTCCTCCTTGGCAAAATGGGGACAAAAATACCAACCACTTGGGGTTTCAGAGTGACATCAAGTGCTGAGTCCACAATTTCAGAGGTGACTTGGGGCAGAGGATATTCCCCTGGACAAGCAAGGGGTCCATGAACTGGGGCAGAAGCATGTCTGTGTGTGCGGCTCACCCCACATGGGGGACCCAAATAGAAAATTCCAGAGGACTGCTGCAAGATGCCTAGGCAGGAGGCTTGGGGCACAGTGCTGGGTCACACAGAGCCTGTACCAGGTGGGAGGGACTCCAGGGAGAGGAGCCCGGGGGGAGAGGGCCCCACCGAAGGGCTGAGTGCTCTCAGGAGAGGGGCGGCAGGGTCTCTCCCTGCCAATTGGGAAAGGAGCCCTTTGCGGATCTGAATCAGCCATCGGACTTTGGCTTGGCTCTTGGGGTGCTCTCAGAGCTCAGCTTTGGCTCAACTTCCCCCACCTCCGGGCTCCCACCGCTCCGTGTCTCAGTTTCCCCAACTACGCACTGATGAAGAAGACCGCCATCCATCAAGTGGCTTCTCCGTAGACCAGGGGCTATGTTTTACAAACCTGCCCATCTGGGTCCTTCAATGACCGCTGGCCCGTTTCTCAGATGAGGAAACTGCAACCCAGGAGTGTAACGACTCACCAGCGAGAAAGCAGCAGAGCCGATTCTGATTGGCTAGGCTTGCGGAAGTGCCGCCAGCCTTTCTCAGGAAGGAGGCCGGCGGAAGCCGAGGGCTGGTCCTTTACCTGGGGAAACCTCAGTTGTTAGTAACTCAGAGCCCGCGTGCTATGGTGAGGTGCACAGGCTCCAGCTGCAGGTTTGAGCCTCAGCTGGATGGTCTTGGGCAGGCGGTTTAATGTCTCTGGGCTTCAGTAGTCTCATGCATAAAACGGGCTTAATACTAGTATTTGTTTTGTAGGGTTGCGAGGATTAAGAGGGGCTTCCCTGGTGGCTCAGCTGGTAAAGCGTCTGCTCGCAGTGCGGGAGACCCGGGTTCGCTCCCTGGGTCGGGAAGACCCCCTGGAGAAGGAAATGGCAACCCACTCCTGTACTCGCCAGGAAAATTCCATGGACGGAAGAGCCTGTTGGGCTACAGTCCGTGGGGTCGCAAAGAGTCGGACATGACTGAGCGACTTCACTTTCACTTTCAAGGATTAAGAGAGCAAAGCACTTAGTGCCTGGCATATAGTAAGAGTCACGTAAGTGTTGGATACTAATATGACTCTTTAAGAGTCATAATTTATATCTTGACTCATAATTTATATTTTCTAGACAATTATGCTTGGAGAAAGGGAAGGCTACCTACTCCAGTATTCTGACCTAGAGAATGCTAGACAATTTTGCATTGATTGATTCTAATTTTGTACTTTCTGTTTTGTATTTAGGATCCAGCAAATTACCCTTTCAAGTTTCATGTAATTTCGTAGCTCCTTGAGAAGGTAACTCTCTGCTCCAACAGCACCTGCAGCTATGATGGATTTAACAGCTGTCCTGAGAGCAACTTTTCCCTAAGTGGACTCTCAGTGCACCAGCTCCTTTGAGAAGCCAATGTTTGTTAGCATATCAAAGTCTGAAAAGTCCTCCACAAAACCCTCTGTGGAGCACTGGTTGGTACAGTTATTCTCTATCTTATTTGGTCACAGAGTCCCTTTCATTTCTGTTTCTTTTTAGACTGATTTTTATTGGAGGATAGTTGCTTTACAGTGTTATGCTAGTTTCTGCTGTATATATATGTTGTATCTCCACTCTTTTTTAGATTCGTCACTTCCCAGTTGGGTCACCACAGAGCACTGAGTAGAGTTCCCTATGCAGTAGGTTCTCATTAGTCAACAGTGTTCTTGCCCGGAGAATCCCAGGGACGGGGGAGCCTGGTGGGCTGCCGTCTATGGGGTCGCACAGAGTCAGACACGACTGAAGCGACTTAGCAGCAGCAGTGTATACACGCCAAACTTAATCTTCCAGTTCACCCCTGCCCCCCCTCCTTGGTAACCTTAAGTTTATTTTCTACATCTGTGACTTTATTTCTGCTTTGCAAATAACTTACTGTACCATTTTTCTAGATTCCACATATGATACGATATTTGTCTTTCTCTGTCTGACTTACTCTGTTCTGCCTGACAGTCTCTGTGCCCATCCATGTTGCTGCAAGTAGCATTATTTTGTTCCTTTCCATGAGCCCCCTTCATTTCTGCCCGGCACCTGATGATGACTGCCGAACACACGTCAAGAGATGGCCCCCTCATTTCCTGGTTTCTAGGAAATGGCAGAGATGTGAGCAGTGCCCCCCACAGAGATGAGTGAGCGGCTCCACCTCTACGGAAGTCATCGCCAATAACTCGCTTCCACTGCTCAGCTGGTCCCCTGGGTTCTCATCATCACTGTCTGATTCAGTCCCCACAGCATCCTGGCAAGGTCAGTAGCATCAATATCCCCATCTTACAGATGAGGAAATTGAGGTTCACAGAGGTTAAATGGCCACACAGCCAGTAAGTGGCAGATACAGGAGGCAAACCCACAGCTTCTGATTCTAAACCCCACATTCTTTGTCCTGCACATTGATAGGAAAAATAAAAATAGATCTCATTCTTCCAGGATCGATCTTCCCTGGTGATATGCTTTTAAAAATCTAAAGCCTCCCTGCCATAGCACTGAATACATTACAAACTTAAATCTTCAGCAGCTTTCTTCTGCTTACAAAAAGCAGTTCATGATGGTTGAGTATAAAACTTTTCACACATTTTGAGTTGGAAAATGAAAAACTTCATAACCTCACCTCAAGAGATAATGTGGGTTGACAGTTGGGCACATATGTTCTTCTATGTCTAGATGGTCCAACATGTGCTATTTAAATAAAAAGAATTAAGGTAAAATGATATTAAAAATTCAGCCCTTTATTCAGACTCATTGTGGGCCAGCTCATTTCAAGCATTCAGTATTCACATGCGGTGAGTGGCTACAGCGTCAGCCTGTAGGGACAGAACGTTTTCATCTTTGCAGAAAGTTCTATTGAATAGCATCACTCTAGACTCTTGCAAGACATATCCCAACACATATCATACTGATTATCAATTATTTGGTGAAATTCCTGAATATGTCATAGTCTCTGTATGGCCTCACCCATAAAGGGAACAACGCTCTAGAGGCAAAAAACAGACACAGGGGAAAAGAGTCTAGACCGAAATACATTGAACGATAGCGGTTTTCTCTGGGTGTTGAGATTACAGAGTTTATTGTTACATTTCCTAAGTCCTTCAGGTGATCTACAACCTAAAATGCAGGAGGGGGCGGGCATTTGGTGAATTCATGTTTTCCCTGAAGTTCTTGCTGGTTCTAAAAGCTTCAAGGGATGTGCTTACATAAGACTTTGTTTATTATTATTTTTAAAATTGTGGACTCATGAAGATGGAAGCCTGTACAAGTCAAAGGAATGAAGCACAAGAAGGAAAAGCAGACAGAGGTTCATTTTCAGCCCAAGGTCCCTCCTGCTCAGGGCAGGTCCCTCCTGTTCTAGGAAGGTCAGCTTCACGGACATGCAGGCCAAGCTGTCACATAGGGTCCCTTGTTTAGAAGAGCCCCCACTGGGACTTCCTGCTGGGTGGTCCAGTGGTTAAGAATCTGCCTTCCAGTGCAGGGGACTCAGGTTCAATCCCTGGTCGGGGAACTAAGGCCCCAAATGCCTCGAGGCAACTAAGCTAGTTGTGCCTGCAACCACTGAGCCTGCACACCACACCTGAGACAAAATGCAGCCAAAAATGAATAAATAAAAAATTTTTAAAAAGAAAAAGAAGAGCCTCTCTCTTGGTTTCATGCTCGGCATTTTGCCATCCTTAAATTCTTAATGGTTTTTGAACAAGGGGCCCTGCATTCTCCTTTTGCACTGTGCCCTGCAAGTTGTTCCATGGGCACTGGTCCTGGGATTCTCCCCGGAATGGGTCTCGTTTTGGCTGCTCTGAACCATCGACTTGTCCTCGTCAGACCACAGACGAGCCCATCCATGGCGCACTCTACGTGCCTGAGAACAAGTTTGCTTTAGTTACTAAGATGTGTGTCTAGAGAGTGATAAAAATAGGACTTGCAAGCGGGTTCAGGAGGGCCCCTGTGGTCTCTACTCACACACAGGAGCTCAAGGTGCACGTCTACACTGGCCTATTTCAGAGACAGCAGCCCGCTGCATCACAGGATGCTGTGCCCCACATCACTGCTGCACTCGGATCCTGCCTGGACCCCACTGCCTTGAAGGCCATGCCCAGCCCCTAGGCTTGGCTTACCTTCCCTCTGGCATCTTCTCCCTCCACATCACTGCAGGACCCCCTCAGGCCCTCTTGTCTCTAAGCAAGCATCTCTACAAGGTCCTTCACATACCTTTGCTGATGCCATTTATTCTGCCTGGAACACCAATGATCCTCCCTTCCAAGATCTGTTTACCCAGATCCTGTCCTTTCTTGGAAGCCTAGAAGTATGCGAGAAGGGCCTGAAGGTACTCTAGTAGCACAGAAGAGAATATGAATCACCTTGCCTGGAGGAATCAGGGAGGCCTCCATGGAGGTGGTGAGCTGAGACCTTAAAGAAGAGATGTCTGCCAGGTAGAAGGGAGACTTTTGTTGGGTTGGCTTTGATATCAGACAGATTCTGATGTGAATTTGGGCTTTGGTGGTTACTAGCTGCATGACATTGGGTTAGTTACTTCCCTTTGCTGGGCCTCAGTTTCTTCATCTGTAAAACTTCGATCACACCTACTACATGGATTAGAGATTAAGTGATTAACTAAAATGGGAGGAGCTCCCACAGTGCCTGGCACAGCAAGTCATTAACAAACATGGTTCCCGTCTCCTTTCCTTAGGGTCTTTCTTCTATGAAATGTTAGTTTCAGCCCGTCAGTTATCAGTCTGCCTCTGTTTGTTCATCTCTGCAATGAAGGTAGTGGTGCCCAGCACACGGAGCTGTGATGAGGATTCAATGGGGTCATGGGAAGATTTACAGAACTCCCAGGAGGCTGAGATTCTATATTGATGGGAAGGGCATCAGCCAAAGAGGTGCTGGCCTTTCTCACTGGGGCATTTTCCTGAGAAAAACTCTTTCTGTACATCACCAGGCTCCAGGAGTGCAGGCAACATTGTCTGTTTGGTCTGCTCCTGAATCCTCAGTGCCCAGCGCAGTGTTTGGAGTGCAGATGGTGCTCAGCAAATGTCCACTGAACAGCACCACCTGGCCCACATCGCACCCAGGTCCTGGGCACTGGGCATGGGAGAATCCAGGGAAACCAGCCCTTCCCAGGGAACCTGTCTTCAGACTGGGACCACGGTACAGGCCGCTAGCATTTCCTGAGCACCTGTTACGTGTATGGCTCGGCCTGGCCCAGGACAGACCCTCGCTCCACTGCCAGGTGGGAGAGAGACCGGGGAGGAAGGTGACGGGCAAGGGGCGTGGGGAGAGGAACAGAGACCAGACCAGCCAGTGGAGTGTTGGCTGGGCGGGAGCAGACCAACCCCACGCTGCAACCCCGACTGACAGGGGACCCAGTTCACCTGCTCCTGGCAGGGTGGGGCTGCCCCTTCCTCTTCTTTGTTTTGAAAAACTAAAGTTACACCCCCCCCCTAAATTTATAAGCAATACGTGTTCAGTGTTTAAAACTTTGGAAAACCAGGTGTCCCTGGTGGGTCAGTAGTAATGAATCCTCCTGCCAATGCAGGAGACCTGGGTTCGATCCCTGATCCAGGAAGATCTCGCATGCCCCAGAGCAGCCAAGCCCATGCACCACGACCATTGATCCTGGGTCCTAGAGCCCAGGAACCACGACTGCTGAGCCCACGTGCTGCAGCTACTGAAGCCCACTCGCCCAGAACCCGTGCTCTGTGTTGAGAGCGGCCACCGCAATGAGAAGCCTGCACACCACAACCAGAGGATACTCCTGCTCGCCCCAGCTAGCAAAAGTCTACTCACAGCAACGAAGATCCAGCATGGCCAAAAATAGATAAATAAAAATTCAAAAAATTTTGGAAGACCTACGATCATCAAAAGAATTAGAAATAAACGCTCCTCACTATCATTGCATCATGTAGCACAAACTACAGCATTTTTGTGTTTTCCTTCCAGTCTTTTTTCTAAGGTGGACTTGTCCCCAGGGGTGGTGTTCTCCACCCTCTGGGACAGGACGTGGCTGCTCTATAGGGGAGAACCGGGCTCAGTGCCGTGAACCCTTGCTACCTAGGACATGGGGCTCCTTGCTCCAACCATCTTGTCCCTGTTGCATCTTGCTGGCCAGAGCTGTGGGTGGGAGGCTCCCTCCATGGAGGGCAAGGAGGATGGAAGGAAAGTCCTTGGAGGGAGGGCACTTGGGGGGCCATAGTGGTGTGTTTGTCTTTAGCCACAGGGCACCTGGGCGAGTTGAATCTGAGGCAGGGGCATGACCAAAATGGACCTCCCTTCTCCTCCCCATCGCCTTTCCTTTCACCCCTTTCATTTGCACGCCCAAGTTTTCCTTCCCTTATGTCTTTCACTTGCTCTACACCCAGCCATTGTTCTCCTCTTTACAAAGGTGAGCAGATCCCTGAAGTTACCCTGCATTCAAAAAAACCCCAGTGGGCAACCCTTCACCCCAGAGGGGCCAAACGCCATGGTGGAATTTCAGTCAGATGTTCTAGGGGGGGCTAACTTCGGTCACCTCAGCAAATCATAAGTTATGGGCATCCGCCCCCTCTGCCCACACGTAAGTCTGAACCTTTTGCCAAAAACACTTTTCCCAGACGCAAATGAAAACCCCAAAGAGGAACCTAAACCTTCACACGGCTGTGCCGATTGGACATGAGCACTCAGACTCCCACCATCAAGCGTTGTTTCAAAGAATGAGCCAGACAGTGAAGAGGAAGTAAGGGGAGAAGCTGGAACCCTCCCGAGGGTCTGTGTTGGTCCATCCATTCATTGGTCCTTTCACTGCCCCCCCACTCCTCTAAGCCCAACCTGCTCCCAGGAGCACTCCCCTTGCCAGGAGGAGGGTAGGGGGTGGTGCAGGCAGGAGCAGGGCACTCCTGCGGCCTGGAGAGGAGAAGGGGGGTAACCCAGGAAGGCTCCTCAGAAGGGGAGGTCTTGAGACTGGGCCTTGAGAAGAGAGGTGGGTTTCTCACCTTCCCCATCCAGTTCAGAGTCAGACTGTTGCCCAGGAGGAACAGGAGCACTAAATAGTCATAATTTCCATAATTGGGGAGGTCTTGCCTCTGCGCCAAGCCCTGTATTAAGCATGTAATATACATGAGCTCATTAACCCACCCAGCATGCCTTAAGGTGGCTACCGTTTGTTCTTCCCACTGTACAGATGAGAAAATTGAGTTCAGAGAGGCCGTACTTTGCCCGTGGCCACATAGCAAGGAAGTGGCGGGACCCCGGCTGCCGCAGCTTGTGACTAACTGCAATTCATATTGGCTCTTCTCCATCCCCGTCTCTTGGAGCTGTTGACAAGGGGCCTGACGGTCCTTCTTACAGGCTCCCTGCACTTTCTCTCCAGCATTAACACCAGGGGGTCAGTGTTAGAAACAGAGCTGGAGGGTGAGACGTGGGAATGTCCACCAGGTGGCAAGTTAGCAAACAGGGCGGGGCACAGGGCCGAGAGTTTTGAGGAGCTCGCTCGTGCTGAGCGAGTGCTCACTACAGACCAAGTGCCATGCAGGCCTTCAGGGCAGGGTGGCCTTCTCTCTTGCAACCGCTCTAGCCCTATCTTACGGAGGAGGAAACCGACTCAAAGAGCTGAAGTCACGTGTTGGGTCACCCAGCTAACCTAACAGCTTCAACCTGGCCTAACTCCTGAGCTATGTGTGAGGCTGCTCACCAAGTGGCTGGGAAAGTCGGTGTTCCTGCTGTGTCCCGGCCTCACACAAGGCCACACACCTCTCAGGACCTCAGTTTCTCCATCTATAAACCGAGGCGGGAGGTGCTCTGCCTGCCAGCTCCAACATTTCTCCTGAATTCACTCACTGTTACTTCTCACTGTGTCTCCAGGTAGGACAGTCTCGCTCCCAACCCAGCTGTGTTCCTCTAGGACGTCCCGTTTCAAGGAGGGTGGGATGGAAGACTGAGGCTCCAAATCCACTGAGGGGGTCAAACCCTTCCTCCCCACCTCCCCTCATCCCCCTAACTTCCAGCAGGTAAGGCAGGCTACTGGGCACCAAGGCGGGAGTGACTGACTGAGGCCCAGGCCAGCCTGGGTCTGAAGCTCCCAGGAGGTCAGGGGTCCCTGATGGCCACAGGGTCCTGAGGAATACTGCTGGCAAGAGGGGATGTGTGAGCTCAGTCTTGAAGACTGGGTGAGGGTCCTTAGCTGCCACGGGGGCACCCCCCTGCTTGGTGAGTTTGAGGAAGGGTCTGTAGATGAGGCATCCCCAGGAGATGGCAGAGGACCAGCATCCTTCTGCCCCACTGAACCCTGAGCCCGGACTCCAGTTTCCCCATCAATGAAGGCATCCGGACTGGCTCCCAGGTGAGGATGGGGCAGGGTGGGTGGAGGGTGCCACTGCCTTCCTGCCTCAGAGCCTTCTGGAAGGTCAGGCCCTGTTGTTTGGGGGCATCCGACTCCTGCCCCCCATCTCCTCTGAGAGCTCTCCCCCCGACCGGGCCACCCCCTGGATAGCCTAGGAGGCCTCAGCTTTGATGCGGCCACCTCCAGGCCAGGGTGTCAATGGGCTCTCTATGTGACCAGCAGGACTGCTGGGGGCCGCTGGCCGCCGTCGTGGGCACGGGTGAGGCCTGGACACACAGACCCACTGTGTGGGGCCGCCTCATGCCCGCCCAGACCCTGTGGCCAGTGGGGGGACTCTCAGGAATGCCCTTCCTGCCTGGGGGGTACTTTGGACAGGCAGGGTGGTCTGGGGAGACGGGCGTGTGCAGGGCGGCCTCAGGAGCAGCCGTCAAGGGGCTCCGCAGAGGTGGCGCCAGGCAAGCGCCGGAGTGGGTGTGGGTGGCTGGCGGTCAGTCCCTTCATCTCCCGGGGCTGTGGGGGAAGGGAAGCCGCCAAGGGCACGCTGCTTGGGGTGACCAACCATCGAGGGGTGCCCGGGACTTGGGAGAGTCCCCTGTTGTTTGCCCACTGCCTAGAGCTGAGCAAAGGACACCGTGAGTGACCTCTCTGGTCCGAGCAGCTGCCCCATTGTCTGGTGACGTCTGCGTTAGACTCTGCCCAGGGCCATTCTGTTCACCCCCTGCCTCTGCACAAGCCTGCCTCGCACCTAAGAGGCCGTTTCCCATTCCTTCCAGGTGTCTTCAGGGCAGAGCTGTGGGTCGGTCAGCTACCCGCTACTGCTCTGAGAACCCCAGCCGGACAGGCCCATCCTAGCCCCCTTCCAGCAGCTCACCCCGCATGGCTGGCTCACCCCAGCCATCCCTGAAGGCACCTGGCATCATCACATCCTTTCCTGCTTCCCCACCTTACCCCCTGCCTGGGACATCCTTTCCTCAGTGGTCACCTCCTCAGCCTGCAAGGCCCAGCTCCAGGAGAACTGTCTGGCCAGTTGCCCTCTCTGATCCCCCAGCCCTCTTGTTCTTAGTCCCTTATAACATTTATCCCACCCGGGTGCAATTTTCAGTTCACCCATCTCTTTCTACACTAGACCGTGACTTCTTCAAGGATGGAGAGCCTGACCTCGTCACCCTTGCAGCTGAGCTCCCGGCACAGGGCAGGCTCAAGATAATTTGAAAAACGAAGACGTTTAGCAAGCGCTTACTCTGTGCCAGGTATCCTGCTTGTTTAATTCTCTCCAGAGCCCATGAGGTTGGTGTAATCATTGCTCCCATTTTACAGATGGGGAAACAGGTATGGAGAGGTGAAGCAACTTGCCTCGGGCTATGATGCTCTGAAGGGCAGAGGCAGGACTTGAGCCTGGAATGTCTGATTCCAGAACCCAGCTTGAATCTCGTTATCTCCTCCTTGATGAGCTATGTGGAATTACTGAGTTAGGGAAAACCTTTACTTCCCTGCGATTCCTGCACATGGCAGTTTAGACCCATTTCCTCCAGTTCCATCCCTGGAGGGGTGCCCTCCCTGAGTGTCCTGGGGAGGGTGCATTTTTGGGGTGTTATGAGGGGGGGCCTGCTGCAAAAGGGCACCCCAGGGGGTGCAGAGATAGGCCCCATGGGCAGATCCAGAATGAAGGTGCTGGCCCTCGAAGAGCTGTGGACAGGCCCTCGGGCATTCCCAAGCCATGGCCCCGTTTGTCCGGTGGGCACCCCAAGGCCCAGAGACTGGGCGGGACTTGTATTCTTAGGCCTCAGCTTCCCCATTTGTCAAAGAGAGGATTCATACCCCTTCTCCTGCCTTGGGAGCAGAGATGGGGGGAGGCGGAGAATTGCACCCCAGGAGCCCCCTTCACCCTCAGTGCCTGGAATTCTGCCATCAGTCTGCCAGCTCTGTGGGGTAAGCATCTCCCTCTTCCCGTCCTCTCCTCACCCTCTAACTCAGATGGGGATCAAATGCCTCTCCATGCTCTCCCCATCCTCCCAGGTGGCTCAGTGGTAAAGAACCTGCCTGCCACTGCAGGGGACACAGGAGACCCAGGTTCGATCCCTGGGTCGGGAAGATCTCCTGGAGGGGGAAACGGCAACCCACGCCAGTATTCTTGCCCGGAGGATCCCATGGCCCCAGCAGCCTGGCCGGCACACGTGCACGCACGCCAGGCTCTCCCCAGACCTCGTCATCACAGAGGACTGAGAGGAGTTCTGGAATCCGGAATCCAACTTGAAACACCTCTCAAGAGGTGGTGATGTCCTGAGACCCGCTGGCTCTACCGCTTCCGGCTAAGGAACTAGGACCGTAGGCCTGAATTCAAGGCCTCATGGATTCAGGCAGGAAACACATGACGTCTTTCTTTTCACTGACCTCTAGCTAAAGTTTGGCATCTTTTGTCCACAGTGACTTTGTCACCTGTGGAAATCGCAGACATCCTTCAGTCTCCTTAGAGCTGTCACAGTTCTCCTGAAATACTGTGTAACGCCTGTCCCCGTCGCATCACGGCCCTTACATCGCCGCTGAGAGGCCCGTGGTCACGGTGTCACACACTGGCTTTTTTTATAGTTTGAAGACAGCATTTCTATATTGAGGGTTGTTTTTTTTTTTTGTCATAATTCTTTGTATTTTGTTTTATGTATTTAAAAATACGATTCTGAGGAGTCCATAGGCTTCCTGAGAGTCTGCAAAGGTCCCCGGCTCCCAGCAGGTTAAGCTTGGATTAGCATGGAGTGAGCACTGCAGGACCCCAGGTTTGGATCTCTCTGGGGCCAGAATTGGGAAACCTCTGGAGACAAAATTTGGGAGGCAGATCCGTCTAAGTGAGTGGGAAATGGGGGGAATAGAACTGGGCAAGACAGAGGGGGCCAGACGGTGTGGACAGGACATGGAACTTCAGATGGCAGACAGAGCACCCCCCCCCCCCCAGCCTTGCTTACCAGATCACCCTCCAGGGATCAGCGCGCTCTGCGCGGCAGCCTCCTAGCTCTGTGCACACAGCCAGGCAAAAGCCACCAGCTGTCCCCTCCCTCTCCTTCCAGGTCACCTCTACCATCTCTCAGGAGCCCACCCTAGGTGGGTGGCCCTTTAGTCCCGGCTCCTAAATTTCCTTTGTTTTGAGCTCAACGTTTCTCCATCTTGCTCATGGAGGGAGAAGTACAGATTACAAAGACCCAGCAAATGGTTTTTATAAATGAACTTCAGGGAGCAGACAGAGCCCCCCCCCCCCCCCAGCCTTGCTTAC
The DNA here is from genome assembly GCA_006408675.1 of Madoqua kirkii. Taxonomy (NCBI): domain Eukaryota; kingdom Metazoa; phylum Chordata; class Mammalia; order Artiodactyla; family Bovidae; genus Madoqua; species Madoqua kirkii. The sequence goes on from SJYC01030663.1 coordinate 26,169, forward strand.
CAGATCACCCTCCAGGGATCAGCGCGCTCTGCGCGGCAGCCTCCTAGCTCTGTGCACACAGCCAGGCAAAAGCCACCAGCTGTCCCCTCCCTCTCCTTCCAGGTCACCTCTACCATCTCTCAGGAGCCCACCCTAGGTGGGTGGCCCTTTAGTCCCGGCTCCTAAATTTCCTTTGTTTTGAGCTCAACGTTTCTCCATCTTGCTCATGGAGGGAGAAGTACAGATTACAAAGACCCAGCAAATGGTTTTTATAAACTCCTATTTTCTTGCCACAGCACTGCCTTTAATTAGCTCGCAGGACTACAAAGGGAGCAGCGTTATAATAGGAGCCGCTGGAAGGAAGGAGCCCATGGCGCTCGGCTCCCAGACCCAGGGCTGTGGCTGGTCACCGGCCACAAGCAGGTTTGACGGGTGTGCCCCCACCATGGGGACGGCAGCCCTCCACAACCCCACTCTCCCCCACTCAGCCCCCTGACTGCAGCCACACAGCCCGCCTCAGCCCCTCTCCAGGGAGGAGGGAGCAGGTCCAGCCTTCAGACAAGCCCGTGCAGAAGCCTTTGAACAATAAGCACTCAAATGTGCCTCGGTCCCTGCACAGAGCCAGCGGCCCAAGGACTGGCTTGGAGTCAGTCCACAGCGGGACAGGCAGATGGGCAGATGGACAGTCAGACCGGCTACTGCATCTCAGCTGACCGCCTCAGCAGAGCAAAGGCAGAGCCTGGCCCCCAGGCCCTGGAGTTCTGGCTTCCATTCCATCCCTCTATTCCAGAGAAGTCGACCCCGTGTACACCCCAAGGCCCTGTGCTCACACACAGGCCATTCCCAGCCTCAGGCAATCAGAATGTCACAGACAGAGGGGCCTTCAGTTGAGGCACAGAGACGTTAAGTAACTTGTCTAAGGCTGCCCAGCAGGGTAGCCACTGATCTTGGCCTCAGGGTCTCTTGACCCCCTATCTCAGGTGCCACAGCCCCAAATGGGGTCCCACTAGTAGGAGGAAGACAACAAGGTGTTGTGTGAGGCCCCGGGCACGTCACCTCGAAGGGCCAGACAGAAGTAGAAACAGTCTCCCCCTGAGTTCTAGCCTCAATCAGAGGTTCCCAATGGGGGTTCTGGGAACTGAATCCTTTTTGAGGGACATTAAGTTATAGGCCATATATAAAAACAACTGATTTCTCCCTGTGACCAAATCCACAAACCTTCCTGAGGCCTGCCCCCCAGCTCTGATCCCCCAGGCTCAGGGCCACCCAGAGCTGCACGCATTCCAACAAAAGCCTGGACCCCTTTCTCCCTCTGCTTCCTTAGTCCCAGGGGTTCCTCGGGAAATGCAGAGTTAGGGGAAGGTCCTTGGGAAGGTCTCTGAGTCTACCAATGTAAGACTTGCCTCCTGCCTGCTCCGCGGCTCTGGGCGGAAGCCGGCGGGGCCCTGGGCGATGGGAGAATCTGAGTCTCTACCTGAGCACAGGTAGCGGGGCTGAGCACCCCAGGAGGGCCAGGGGCTAGGGTTGCAGGGCCCAGAGCCCCACGGGGGAGGCAGGGAGCCTCATGGGGTCACAGGGACACCCCCGTGTCCTCTCCATCTCACGACCCTCAGAGCTCTGGTCTTTGAGGTCTCGTGGTATCCGTGACCCCCACCACGAACGGTTCCCACCAGCTGAGGATAAAAGTTCACAAAGAGGTCCCACTCCAGGAGACCACGGAGGCCACCAAGCCCAGTTCCCACCTCCGGCTTTCAGAAGCCAGCGGATTTAGGTAGCCAACCCCAGGCCCTTTGAAGGCAGCCAGGGCGGGCGGTGGAGGGTCGTGGTCTGGGCCTGGCCCCAGCTCCCCACCCGAAAGGGCGCTCGTTACTCACCGCGGATGAAGGTCTGCGAGTAGCTCGGGAAGGAATCGAAGATGCTGTTTGACGCCATGCCCCGCTCTGAGGAAGGCGAGGTTTCAGCCCTTCTGGGGTTGGGTTGGGATAACTTGGTTGGCTGTTGTGTTATTTTTTCCTAGCTACTTTTCAAAACAAGCGTGGGGGGTTGCTTTTTGTTTGTTTGTTTGTTTGTTGGCGTTTTGTCTCTTTTGCCCCCCCCCACCCCCACCTACTGCTATGAAAAAGAAGAAAGGAAAGAACGCGAGAGTGTGTGTGTGAGCGAGAGAGGAAAAAAATCCCCAAGGAAAGTAAGTTTCTGTTTGTACCCAAGAATTTGGATTCCCGGTCCCACAGGAATGTCTCGCCACAAATTTTCAACAGAAGCGTATGCAGAGTGTATCATTAGATGGCGGGAAGGGGCCTTCGGCAGCCGGGGCAGGAGTCGCGGGGCGGTGAGAGCAGAGGCAGCCCAGCACCAAGCGCCACGGGAATGAATGAATGAGGCTCGCCCCCGTCAGAGCTCAGCTCAGAGGGTGCGAGGGCGGCCGGGGGTGGGAGGATCGGGAGCCAACCAGCTCCGGCGCAGGGCCCCCAGAAGGCGGCCGAGGGCCTGGCCTTGTGGTTCTGTGGTTGAGGGACCAGGCCTTCACGGTGTCAACCCAACCTCAGCTCACAGGATGCAAGAAGCCAGCTCGCGGCCTTGGCCCATTGGCTGGGCAGCAGTCACCTGGGCCGTGATGTCACAGCCTCTTAGGAGATCTTGTGGCTGCCTCTCTCCCTTTTTAGAAAAAAAAAGAGAGAGAGAGAGAGAAAAAATGGATGGCTTTTTTTTTTTTTTTTTGGTGGGGCTGGCCTCAGCACGCGGCCCCAAAGCAGAACTGGAAGCGGCTGGGGCAGGAGTGGCTGGGTGGCGGTTTGGATCCTGTGGGAGACTCCGTTTTAATGAAGGCCAGTGTAGGCCCAGGTAGCAGGGAGCTCCAGGAGCCCGGATCCCTCCAGGCACCACCCCGACCCTGGGCTGTGGGTGGCTGTCACCTGGCCATTGTCAACCAATTCAGTCCCAGAGAGGTGTCCACGCGTGTGGCTGGGTGACACTTTGGGTAGATTTTATGGGAGTTTGGGTCAGGCACCAAGGGAAATACATGAAGAGGCATCACCAGCGCTCACGCTGGAGCCCTGGGCTTCCAGAAAGGGCTTCCTAGGGGCCATGGCCTTGCCAAGGGACCTTGCACAGAGCTCGGGGTCTGAGGCCCGCACCCAGTCATTCAAGGCCCTTTGCTCGCTTTGCCCACCTGGGCATCTCTATGGGGTTCTCTGTTCCAGCCTCATGTGCCTGGACTTGCTTGTCTCTAGGCCTTTTCTCTTGCTCTCCGGTCCCCACTGCCTCTAACCCTCCCGCCCCCACCCTGCAGGCTCCCAGTGTCCTTCATCAGCCCCCTGAATCCTTCAACTCCCAGAGGGACTCAGAAGTAGAAAAGACATGGAGGATGATTCAACTCCACATTTCCGTGTTTTCCCAGAAGCCAGGTCAGGCTTTGCAGGGAGGATGGAAGCTTCACCATTTCCCTGGAAAGCTCTATACTCTCCCATTTCATGGGCCAGACCACTGAGGCCCGAGACATTAAAGTCAGCTCATGCAAGGCCACAAAGTATTCTGAGTGGGACTGGAATGTCAGCCTCTGGCTCACCAGGCTGGGCCTCAGCCACAACACCTCAGGGCTCTGCAGTGTCCTCTAAGCCAAATCCTGAGGCTCCCAAGAGCCCTCTGCAGCCTGGGCCCCACCACCTGGCCTCTCCTAGGGAGCCCAAGCTTGGGCCCAGGCCCCGTCATCTCTGTAGGCTAACACAGCAGAGAAGGGGCATCTGGGGGAGGAGGAGCTTGTCCCAGGCCCCGGGGAGACTTGCTTCTGCTCACCGCCTCACTGGGTCACCTGAGAGTGGGATGGCCTTGGAAATTTGCTGTCTGTGTCTCACCTGCGTCCCCCTGAAAACTCAGTCTTCTGTTCCCTAGTGGCAAGTTGCTGGGGGTGGGGGTTCTAACTTCTCCAGGGAGAAAGCAGGTTTAAGTGAAAGGCGCAGGGCTCTGAAGTCAGATTCAACTTCTAGTCCAGCTCTGCTGAACCCCAGCTGCAACACCGTGGGGCCAAGTCATTGCCCTCCTCTGGGCCTCAGTTTCCTTTCCTGTAGAATGGGGATGACAATTTCTCGGAGGACAGGCAGTGAGGTGAGGACGCCATGAAGTCTGGTTTCCTTGCCTGAGTCTGGGTGATGTAATTCGGGCTCTGTTATGAGTAAGTGCAGGAAAAGAGCCATCATGGTCACATAGGAGGATAGGCTGCCCCTGCTGGAAACTCATCGGCTGGCCCGGCCTGGGCAGGGCTGGGCGGTAGGAATGGGGGTGGGTCAGTGGCACAGCCCGCCAAGGGGCCTTGGTCTCCTGGCTAAATTTGGAGTGTTTTGGAGTCTGCCATGTTGTGAAACTGATCAGAGGTGAAAACAACTGGAAAGACCCCCTTTTAACAGAATGGAAACTGAGGCCCCCAGAGGGGCAGAGACACACTCTGAACTCACCAGTGAGTCAGTGGAACCCGGGCCCCTTGCTTCCCTGCCCAGGAGCTGTTTCCACTCTGCCGACGCCGCCTCGAGTTTCTAATGTACCACCCTACGCACTTGGCTGTTTTTTCCACACGTAAGAGTGGGCTCCCCCATAACACCTATAATTTGGTCACTCTGAGGGACTCCCCCTCCCTGGGAAGCTGAGTTCAGACCCAGGGAGGAGGGGGGCCCATATGGGGGTACATCTGTGAGGCAGGTGGTTTGGTGCCTTCCTGGGACCATGCAGCAAAGGCCTGCTGGGTGACAAGCTTGGTTTCTCCCTCAAGAGGCTTATAATCTCCACGCACCCTTTCAGAAGCGTGCACCAGACTTTGCACGAACCTCTGAAGGGTGCCCAGGGAAGCACCTTCCTGAAGCCTGCCTTTAGTCCTTATGAGCTGTGGGATCATGGGCAAAGACTTTTTCCTTTGAGCCTGCTTCCTCGCCTGTGAAATGGGATCCACTTACAATTGCAAAGAGGATTAAATGAAAAACACTGTGATATGCCCAGCACGTGGTAGCTGCCCAGTTCCCAGGACTTCCGTTGCTGCCATTTCTGATCATATACCCTCTTGGTATGTAGTGGGCAGTCGAGTGCCCTCTTGTTCCCCACTAGAAAAAAAAAATTGATGCCACAGACACCTCTGAACCATTTAATCTAAAATTTTGGTTGAAGAAGGAAATCACTGAAAAAAAATAGTGATGTTCCTTTTTTATGTTTAAGTTGATCAGTGTGTACCAAATGGCCTCCCTCTTGTTCTTCTGTCTTTAATCAACCCAGGAGGAGTCTCCTACGATGTCCAGGTTTGTCCTCTTTAATGTGGAACACAATGTAAAGATGCTTATGAAGCCATTAGCACCCAGTAGCAGTTCTGACCCTTTTGCCCAATCTTTCACAATGTTTCACCCACACTTAATTCAGTTTATTTTTTAGCAACTTGCCTTCACTGAATCTTTCCAAGGTATTCAACCTTGGAAAGTTTTCATAGAAACAGACACCCCCACTCTGCCTCACACCATCCATAACATCACATCACCGATAGTGAGGGTCCAATGATGAAAAGAGAAGCTGCTTAGAGTGATGGAAACCAAGGGAAGGACCTTAGTTCAGGGATTATTGGAAACCCAGGTGACGGAAGAGCTGAGAAGACAGAGGTGGGGAGGAGCCCCAACAGCAAGAAGCCACTGCCACCCGAGGGACACAGGAGGAGTGGCGTCACAGTGCCCCCGTGGAAGCAGGAGCGTAGTGGGCCAGTCTCGCATTTACTGGAGTCACGGAGGAGACTCAGCCGCCACGGAGAGGCCCCTGAGACAAAGAGTAAAGAAACTTCTTCCTTCCTCCCGTCCTTCCGTCTCCTCCTGGTGCCTCCCAAAGCTGAATGAGCTGGAGCAGGCTGACTCAGCGGAGTCACACCTTTGCATTAGAGTCAGACAGGAGATAGATCTGAAGGCAAAGTGGCCCCAAACTGGCATGGTGGCCCCTGGAGTTCTGTAACCATGGAAACCCAAAGGGAGCAAATGGGTATGGGGACAAAGCCAAGAGATATTTGACAAGTTGACAGCTCAGTGGGCTGGTGGGGCCAGAAGGTGTGGGTCTCAGTGGGGGACCTGCCACCCAGTCATATATCCACTGGTATATTACCCCAGAATACTCGTGAGCTCCATGGGCCATTTACACTGGAGTCAGTTAAGAAAACACCTACTGTGAATGGTGATGAGATTCGTTTTCTTAACCTGTGTGCAGAGCTGATGTTTACACTAGGGCTTTGGGTAACTGTGACTGGGGAATTAGAAGCCTTGGCTTCCAGGCCTGTCTGTGAACTTTACAAAGATGGCACATTTCTGAGCCCACTGGACCCTCCCAACCACCTGTGGGATAGGTGTGTCTCTCACTTTCCTGATGAGTAAAAGACTAATTCCAGGGATTAACCCCATGTTTTAGCTTCTAGGGGTCAGCAGATCCAGCTTGGAGCAAATAGCTAGCAGATTTGAGGTGGGCACTGGTCTTCAAGTTCAAACTCCGACTTTCCAGCAGTCAATCACATTGCTGGGCCCAAGGAAGGTGCTGGAATGATATTTGATATCTACCACAGGTTTCCCCAATGGCTCAGCAGGTAAAGACACCACGTGCAGTGGAGGAGATATGGGTTTAATCCCCGGGTCAGGAAAATCCCCTGGAAAAGGAAATGGCAACCCTCTCCAGCATTCTTGCCTAGAGAATCCCATGGACAGGGGAAACTGGCAGGCTATAGTCTATAGGGTCAAAGAGTCAGACACGACTGAAGCCACGAAGCATGCAAGTACACAGGCTGCCCAGGGGGCTCCACCTTCAGAGCTGAGTGCAGAGATGTCCAGATAAGATGTCCCCGCCCCCAACTCCATCTTCCCTCTCCCCACCAGCCAGGTCACCAGCCCCTGACCTATCATGAGATCAGGGTAGCAGATGAGTTCTGCGACCATGCCACCTACCCAGGGGCCAGGATACTCAGATCAAGGATCACTAGCTAAGAACCTACCAGGTGGGATGCACATGATGAGAGCTTTATGCACAGAATCTCCAGTAGTGGGCTCTCAGGACAGCCCACCATGCAAAGTGGCCTTCCAGCCATTTCTTGAGGGCAGTCAGAGAGGCCAGGAGACCCGCCCAAGGGCACCCAGTTTGCAGGTGGAAAAGCAGGATCAGACCCAGTCTGCCCGCCATCCGCCTTCTGGGCTTCTCCCCGCCCCACCCGCAGTTTCTCTCTTTCCTGTTGCTTGTTTCAGAAAACTGCTCCGGGTGCCCCCTTCAGAACTGCCCCCCTCTCTCCTCCACCTTCCGGTCTCAGCCCCCTCCTGCAGGCAGGCCTCCCTTTGCCAGACCCCTCGCTGCCACCCAGCGGAGCTGCCAGAAGCTTGGGGGTGCTGAGAACCATCCTGTAACCACCTTCACTCTCAGCGTCTGCTTCACCAGGGACCTCCGTAGCTCCACGCAGTGGCTTTCCCTTCCGCCTGGAATTCCGCCACTAGCACACATTTGGGCTTGGATATATTTCAGCCACAAGCTCTCTGTCAAAAGAGGCAGAGAGAAGTGGGTAGAGGAGTCATGGAGCCGCCTGAAGAGGGAAGAGCGGTTGGGTTGATCAGCTGCCCCCTGGAAGGGCTTGCTGCCTCCCTCTCTGGACTGAGTTTCCTCACTGCTTAAAATAATGACCCCAGGGGCCCCTGTCCCACTGCTCCCCGCATGTGAACACCCCGGGCAGACACAGCCGAGATGGTTCTCTCCCTTTTACAGCTGGGGAAACTGAGGCTGGCAGAGGTGAAGGGCCTCACCTGCAGTCTCAGACGTGGTAAGAGGGAGTCAACAGCTGGTCTGCTGCCGCCACATCCAGCCACCCCCAAGGCCCCCCTTGACTTCCCTTATCTCCCTCAAGGGCCACCCGCCAGGGAGGCCAAGGTGCTGGGGTCTTGGGAGTCAGGCACTTCCTGACTGTGCAATGCTGGTGTTGGCTGGTCCTTTCCCAATCTCAGGGCCCTCATCTGCAAGACGGGGAAAATCAAAAGCCTTTCTCTCCTCCTAGGGTGGGCAGGTGAGGAGGGACCACCCCAGGGAGGAATACGCGTAGGGAGTTGGCTGGGGTAAGCTGTTTTCTGGCTGACGGTCTAAGAGAGCCTCCACGGCAATGTTTAAGGCTGTTGTGTGTGGGGTCGGGGGCAGGCAGAACTGGGCAGTAGGAGGGGGCATGTGGCTGACTCACCACTTCCCCAGGGTCCTTGGTGCCCCCCTGGCAGACTCCTGCCTCTAGCCCAGTCCCACCAAGGCCCTGCTTCCAGCAGCTCTGACTCTCCTGGGTTCCGAAGGCCGACTCCAGTCAAAGGCCACCTGAACCCAGGTTTCCAGGCTGTGTTCCGATGAGAGCTGGAAAGCCTTGCCCATAACATGCTTCCTCCCTCAGAGTCCCAGGCCCCTCAGAGGAAGCAAGAAAACCCCAAGCTGTAGCCCCTTTTGGCTCATAAAACGATCTTTTTCTCTGGTTTTTTTTTTTGGTGGAATAATCTATTTTTAGCATCAAAGAGCTCTGCCAGGGGCTTCGACCTGCGGAGGGACTGGCTTCGTGTGGCCACAAACCTTGCCGGAGGTGGGCACCCCTCAGAGGGGTGGTGGTGGGCAGGAGGGCAGTGAGGAAGGGTGTGCCCCCCGCCCCCGCCCCCAGGGCCACACGCTGCAGACTCTGGCTCAGAGCTCCTTCTTCTCCGGTTCAGGGAAGGCTCGTTTGGGGCCAGACCACCTCCCCACACCCAGTGCTCTCTCCCCACAAACCTGAAAATAATAACAGTAATCATAAACTAGCACTTCCCACAGGCCAAGTACTCTCCCAAGAGCCTCAGGTAAATGAACTCATCCTCACAGACAAGGAGAGTATCTCAGAGAGCTTAAGCAACTTGCCCAAGTTTGACTCTGGACGGATGGAGCCGGGATCTGATAGTCTATTTTATCAGCCGTGGGTCTCATGTTACCACTGGGGAAACTGAAGCTCAGGGAAACGAATGAAGATGCTCAAATCACCTGGACAGCTGACAGTGAGGCCAGGATCTACCCAAGGTGGCCGACTCAGGGCTTCTGGCTCAGACCTGCACCCCAGGCCCTGAGCTTCCGAGGTGCAGCCCCTATGGCCTCAGTTCACTCTCCCAACAAGTGGTGTTTGGGTGTGCTGGGAGCGGTGGGGGCTGGAGGTACTGAATCTCCCATCTTCCTGAGGAAACTGAGGCTCCAACAAGAAAAGGGACCCACCGGAGTTTGCAGAGTTGGGCCGTGGTGGTGAGCCTCATCTGCTGGAATTCCTGAAGGCTTTGCTAAGCTTTGCTTCTAGCTTCCCATCCTCCACTCCAGATACCGCCGCCCTCCCCTAAATCCCTGCTGCTTTCTCTGAAGGGTTTGGGCCCCCAGAGGAGTCTGCAATTTTTAAAAAAATGATTTGGTCTTAATGACCCCTCCCACCCGGCTCCTGCATCTCCCTCCCTTTCTCTCTCTTTCCTTCAATCATAATGACCCCGTTTGCAGGGGTGTGCCGGCCAGCAAATTTGCTGACCCAGGCAAAAGGAAGGGGGGGTGTCATTATGCGGTTGGGAAATGGTGAGGCATTTCATATGCCACCGATCTAGTATCCCAGGAATTTCTGCTGCCCTCAAGGAAATTAGAGAATTAGCTACCATCCAGGGCTGTGGCTTCCTCCTCACTGTGCGCGTGCATTTTCTTGACTTTAAATAGGATGCTCTGAGCATCTGCATGCAAGTGGCAACATTGTAGGAGGAAGAGGGGCTGCCTAGGGTAAGGCGAAAGTCCTGGCCAGTGAGGCTACAGGCGCAGAGAGGCGCAGGAACTTGCCCTAGGTCACACTGCTGCTGCTGCTGCTGCTAAGTCGCTTCAGTCGTGTCCGACTCTTCTCGACCCCATGGACTGCAGCCTACCAGGCTCCTCTGTCCATGAGATTTTCCAGGCAAGAGTACTGGAGTGGGGTGCCATCGCCTTCTCCGCTAGGTCACACAGCTAAGGCCAAAAAGCGACACCACCTGACCTGCGGCCAGATTTTCTTTCCACTATGCGAGGTTCTGCGAGCATTGCTGTGTGAAATCAATCAAGTTCTTTCCCCCTCGCAGGGTCATTCTTCCTTGTATGTAAAAGGTAGAAGTGAGATCACTGTCTTAGTTTGAGTGCGTGTGTGCTTAGTTACTTCAGTCGTGTCTGACTCCTTGCGACCCTGTGGACTGTGTAGCCCACCAGGCTCCTCTGTGCATGGGATTCTCCAGGCAAGAATACTGGAGTGGGTCGTCCTGCCCTCCTCCAGGGGATCTTCCCGACCCAGAGATCAAACCCTTGTCTCTTATGTCTCCTGTATTGGCAGGCGGATTCTTCACCACTAGTGATGCCTGGGAAACCCTGTCTTAGTTTTGGGGTTCCTCCAAAGACAGACCTTGAACCTAGGGAATAAGTGTAAGCAGTTTATTTGGGGGCTGGCACCAGGAAGCAGGAGTGAGAAAGAAGCGCAGGAAACGGAAGGCAACCCATACAGGGTGCAGGAGCCGCAGTTTGCTGCTCTGATCCCTGGAGCTCCTCCCCTCCGGGAACCCTCTGAGGAAAAGGGTGGAACCCACGCAGAACTGCTTCGCCAGAGGCCAGGGAGCCGGAGTATGTATCTTCCTACTCCCGCCTCTCCTTCGTTGAGGGTTATCCTAGGAATAATGACCCTCCAACAATTCTTGTCACTGTTCTGGACAAAGGTCACTCAAGACCAGAAAATGCCCAATCTGTGCTTTAGGGGAACTCTTTGGGGAGAGTGTGTGATTTCTACGGCATCTCTTGGCTCTGGGAAATAAGGATTTCGTATTTCAAAGGCATCTTCCTCAGTATCCTCTCAGCCCTTCTGAGCTGTCATGACATCAGGGAAGTGATGTATTGGCACAGTAGTTGTTCAGTCGCTCAGTCGTGTCTGACTCTTTGTGACCCCATGGACTGCAGCACGCCTGACCTCCCTGTCCATCACCAACTCCGGAGTTTGCTTATGCTCCTGTCCATTGAAGTAGGTGATGCCACCCAACCATCTCGTCCTTTGTCATCCCCATCTCCTCCTGCCTTCAATCTTTTCCAGCATCAGGGTCTTTTCCAGTGAGTCGGCTCTTCACCTCAGTTGGCCAAAATATTGCAGCTTCAGCTTCTTCATCAGTCCTTCCGATGAATATTCAAGGTTGATTTCCATTAGGATGGACTGGTTTGATCTCCTTGCAGTCCAAGGGACTAACAAGAGTCTTCTCCAACACCACAGTTCAAAAGCATCAGTTCTTTGACATGCAGCCTTCTTTATGGTCCAACTCTCGTGTCCATACATGACTATTGGAAAAACCATAGCTTTGACTAGATGGACCTTTGTGGGCAAAGTAATGTCTCTGCTTTTTAATACCTTGTCTAGGATAGTCAGAGCTTTTCTTCCAAGGAACAAGCATCTTTTAATTGAGATGTAATTTAATTGACACAGTAGATGTGGCAAAATATCACTGCCTGCCTATCCCAGAGCTTGAACTTCCCCTATCCATGCTTCAGCATTTTGGACATTTTTAAAAAATATGTTATTTATTTGACTGTGCCAGGTCTTAGTTGTGGCATGTGGGATCTAGTTCCCCAACCAGGGATCAAACCTGTGTGCCCTACATTGGGAGTGCAGAGTCTTAACCACTGGACCACCAGCACAATCCCCTTGGATCCTGATTTTTAAGTGTTGAAAGCCCTGAGGGTCAATGCCTCAGGGTGCCCTTGAGGAGGGTGGTACCAGGGAGTAGGCTGAAAGGAAGGAGAGTCTGTTCTCCATCACTTTGGCTGAAGAAGTCTGCTTTGTTTATTAATTTTTATCTAAACTTTTTTCCCCTCGAAGTTAAACAGTCAAGTACTTCTGTAAGGCATTCTCCACCAATCCTCACAGAAAAACACATTCGACTTTTAGCACTTACTCTCTTTCTCTAAGGGGCTTCCCTGGTGGCTCAGATAGTTAAGAGTCTGCCTGCAATGTGGGAGACCTGGGTTCAGTCCCTGGGTTAGGAGGAGTCCCTGGAGAGTGGAATGGCTACCCACTCCAGTATTGTTGCCTGGAGAATTCCATGGACAGAGGAGCCTGGCGGGCTACAGTCCATGGGGCTGCAAGGAATCAAACACGACTGAGTGACTAACAATTTCACTTTTTTTCTGTTTCTCTAAATAATATGTTCACCAAGCTCGTTGTGATTCTTCAGTTTTAGATATTACCTGCAGACTTTCCCCATGGAAGAGGATTTAGCTCCTTTTACCTGAAATTCTTACCATGCACTATTTCTATCCTTCTAGGATAGTAGTTATTTTGGTTAGATGAGCTGTTTGCTAATATTTCCTTTTTTCAGCTGGGTACATGCTTTCCCTAGAGAAGGCAATGGCACCCCACTCCAGTACTCTTGCCTGGAAAATCCCATGGGCGGAGGAGCCTGGTAAGCTACAGTCCATGGGGTCGCTAAGAGTCGGACACGACTGAGCGACTTCACTTTCACTTCTCACTTAAGGAAATGGCAACCCACTCCAGTGTTCTTGCCTGGAGAATCCCAGGGACGGGGGAGCCTGGTGGGCTGTCGCCTGTGGGGTCTCACAGAGTCAGTCACGACTGAAGCGACTTAGCAGCAACAGCAGCACATGCTTTCCCAGCTGGCTCATATAATGTGCTCTGATCACATTTCCTTGATTGCATAGCCTTTTGTTTTCCCTGGAGTTATAATTTGTTTAGCTTTTCATTTGCATAATTTTCTGTGTGCTTACCACAAATGTATTCCTAAACTCTCCACTAATTGTCCACATCTCCTATGATGAAATTCAGTAGTATCTATTCACTCATGGAGTCCTCTCTTCTGGAATCTCCTAACCTGCTCTAGTCTGGACGGGTTGCTCTCCAGGTCTGCTGCTCAATTACCAATCAGAGAGCTTTCTACACTGTTTCCCTAGAGTTCTCTTTGCCCCCTCTTCCACTGGAGGCTCTGTTTTCTGGATCCAGCCTCTCTCTCTTGGTTCACTTCCTTGTTTTGATGGAGCACATCTACTAGTAGCTTCCTAAGAAAGGGTGCATAAGAGGTAGATTTATTTATGAGCATTGGATTATGTCATTAGTCATACATCATGGGTCGTTTGGCTGGGCCTAGAAGTCATAGTTAAAATAATTTTCTCTCTTCAAAGGTCTCTCTTCATTGTCTTCTTGCTTCTTGTGTTGCTACTGATGAGTCTAAAGACATTTTGATTCTTAATCTCTGAAGATAGCTTATTTTTTTTCTCTCTGAGAGTTTTGATGATAGTCTTTGTCCCAAATGTCCCAAGGTTCCACAATTACCTGCCTTTGTGTGGTCCTATTTCCCTCCATTGTTCTGGACATTCCATTGATCCTATGACTTAGACTTTCATCGTGATCAGTCCTGGACAGTTTTCATGAATTATTTCTTTGATGGTTTTTCTTTTTCACTGTTCTCTCCTTCTGTTGAGGTTTCCAAAGTTCTAAATAATTTAAGATTTTCATAAATTTAAAAATTCTATCCTCTCCTATTTTCTGTTTTCTTTGTTTTTTGTAGTCTTTCGGGGGGGGGGATATCTTCATCTTTATCTTTCCATGTCTCTATTCTAATTTTTGTTATAGTAATTTGAGTTTGTACTTTTCAATTTTCTAATTATTACATTTCCCGTCTATTCTTATTGCACAGATGCAGTACCTTCTCTTATCACTCTGAAGATATTAATGATAGACTTAAAAACACATTTCATCTTCCTGCCTAGTGTGTTTCTTTTGAGTTGCTTTATTTTTCCATTTTATTTCGTCTTATCTTTCTTGGTAGAGGCTTTCTTCATATGGCTGATGACCCTTGGCTGTCTGCTCCATTTATAATGAAAGAAGTTCTGTGTAATTGTGTGAGTCTGTCTCTGGACTTCATAGAAGGGTCAGACTAGATCATTCTCTTGGCCAGTATCTTTAGATCTTTCACCTTGGTTGGCTCAGATTCCCAGGAGTAGACTCTTCTAACGTGCTTAGAAGGTACTGGACTGACTGCCAGTATTTGGGGGCAAGAAGGTTGTGAACGCATACATGTAACATTTTCTTGATCCTTCATTTTTTATGCCATAGACCCTGCCTTTTATGTGGTTGGTCCCTGACTGTCTAGAGACCCTCTGTTTTCTTTCTCTCCAAAAATATAAATCTCAAGTATCCTACTGAGATAGGAGAGAGAATCTGGGGGGCTAACTGCTTCCTGTAGATTTTCCTTATCTATCTATTTATTATCTGCTTATTTGGCCGCATCAGGTGTTAGCTGCCGGACTCGGGATCTTCACTGCAGTGCATGGACTTCAGTTGTGGCACATGGGCCCCAGAGAGCTTGGACTCCATAGTTGGCAGCACGTGGGCTTAGTTGCTCTGTGGCTGTGGGATCTTAGTTTCCCGGCCAGGGATGGAGCCCATGTGGCCAAGTATTGAGCCCACGTCCCCTGCATTGCAAGGGGGATTCTTAGCCACTGGACTGCAGGGGAAGCCCTCCTGCATTTCAAACATCCCTCCTGTTCTCAGTTCCTTCCCAACCCCATTTCTGGGGTTTCTCCTGTGCCCAATCCCTGAGTCTTTGGCAGTTTCGCTGTGTAAGAAATGGAGCTGCTTTCTGCTTTTCCATGGCATGTCTGTGGGGATTCAGGCCACTCAGGTCTGCCAAGTCAGTGTCTTGTCACACAGATGCTTTCCAGGTTCCTACACTTTGCTACTATTATCTTTTCTCTTGTTCTCTGATCTTGTAGTCAGATAACCTAAAATAACCCCTCAAACCGAAAAAACACACCAGCACCAATCACCTCATTAACAATAGCAGTCCACACCTGGAAAGCAGAGGTGAACACAGGCCTTCAACCCTCTCCTCTGTTTTCTAGATTGTGGGGGAGATTTTGATTGAAATAAGGATTCCAGGTCTATCTTGTTTGTGTTTGGGAGAACCCAGCTTTAGAAAACGTGAGTGCTTCATGTTGAGGTTTGACAGAAAACAACAAGATTCTGTAAAGCAATTGTCCTTCAATTAAAAATAAATAAATTTAAAAAATAGCAGAGCTCCTCCCAAAAATCATTTATAAATTATATCAGCAATTCTAGGATTTTTCCATAAAACTTGACAAACTGTTTCTAAAGCCCATGTGGAAGTGTAAGTGGCCAGGAAAAGACAAGACAGTTCTGTAAGAGGGAAGCAAGAAGGCTCATCCTGCTTGATATCAGGACCTAGGACACGTTAAAGTCATCAAGTCAGAGAGGTACTAGCAGGAGACGATTAAGCCAATGGAATAGAATGAAAAGCCCAGAAACAAATGTCCCTGCAAGGGCCCATCAGTCAGGATCCTGCAGGAAACAGGTGGTACCCCCCAAAGGCTTGGCTGAGGAGTGTTTAAGGCAGCAGAGCTTTGTGGAGGTGGGGTAGGATAAGGGAGCCAGCAAGGTATGCTGATGCTTCCAGATTCTAGCAGCAAGGGGAAGCAATGGGAAACCACTGGGATGAGGGGACGGGGCAAAGAGATGGCTCAGGAAGCCAATAGATAGCTCTGGGAAGGGAGGTGCCTCACAGAAGGAATGCAGACACTCCCAAACCCTGGCAGGCCAGGTGAGCAGGAGCCCCTCCAGCAGCGCCTCCCTCTGGCTGATCCCAGCAGGGGAGTCAGAGAGCACAAAGGCCAGGCAAGTAGGTCACAGATGGCCGCCTTGAGGCGCACAGAGCAGGGTGAGGGAAAGGTAATGAGCAGATCTGAGTTAGGGGAATGGAGAAAAACCAATATTAGCCAACCATCTCCCCAGTAGTCCACTCAAAGTTTCCACAGACGATGCAGATGCCACAGCTCCCAAAGTGACTTTTTCAGAACCTGCTTGTCCTTCTGTGGGTGGCAGTCACCCACCCTATCCCCAAACTAGGTCCTGGATCAGTCTTATGTCTGACTGTTGAATTTCAGTTCAGTCGCTCAGTTGTGTCTGACTCTTTGTGACCCCATGGACTGCAGCATGCCAGGCCTCCCTGTCCCTTACCAACTCCTGGCGCTTGCTCAAACTCATGTCCGTTGAGTCGGTGATGCCATGCAACTGCCCCATCCTCTGTCGTCTCCTTCTCCTCCTGCCCTCAGTCTTTCCCAGCATCAGGGTCTTTTCAAATGAATCAGCTCTTCACATCAGGTGGCCAAAGTATTGGAGTTTCAGCTTCAGCATCAGTCCTTCCTATGAATATTCAGGACTGATTTCCTTTAGGATGGACTGGTTGGATCTTCTTGCAGTTCAAGGGACTCTCAAGAGTCTTCTCCAACACCACAGCTCAAGAGCATCAGTTCTTTGGTGCTCAGATTTATTTATAGTCCAACTCTCACATCTCTACATGACTACTGTAAAAATCTTAGTTTTGACTAGACGGACCTTTGTTGGTGAATAATGTCTCTGCTCCTTAAATACACTATTTACCTTCAAAATAATCCCCATGTTGCTTCTTGTCTGGTGGGATGGCAGCTCATCCTCCATCTATCAGCCAGGTAGGTGGAGAATCAGCCAGTACTCCGCCTATGCTTTCAACAGCTTCCCATTTTCTGCAGGAAAACCCCTGCTCTTTCCCTCCATCTTCCTTCCAGGATAGGTGTGGGGTCCTCACATCTCCAGGACTCTGCCTCTCCTATAATCTCTCCCGAGAGGCCTGCCTGCCCCTAGCCCTTGCTTCTGGTCCGCAGAAAGCTCACGCCTCCACGAAACAGCTCTGTCATCCAACCTCCTTGCTCGCTCCATATCTCTAGCTGCTGTCATTCCCATGTCTGGCCCCCTCCACCCTCTGTGAGTTTGCAAAAACAGGAAGTGTGTCTCCAGATCCCCTAAGCAAGCACCCAAGATGTTTGACGAGCGAATCCATGATTGCATGACCAAACAAGGGATTGAATGAAGGGCCCTCCTTTTCTGAAACACTGAAGACGAGAAGGCTTGGGCCGTCAGGCTTGACGTTTTCGTGTCATTTACTCAACAGGTGTGCGTTGTGCGCTTACCATGTGCGACACTCTATGCTGGGTACTGAGTACCCAGCGGGTAACACAACAGGCGTGATCTCTCCGCTCATGGGACTTAGAGGCTTAAGGGGGAAATGACATTCGACAAGTAACTTTACAAGTAATTATTTCATTTTAGCCACGGGTGAAGGGACATTTTACAGAGTCAGGAGCCGTGGTGACCTGTGGGTAGGGGTGAGGCCTGTGAGGAGTGGGCTAGGTAGAGGGCACAGCACGGGCCAGGGGCCAGAGGAGGGCAAGGGGCCAGCCTGACCCGGGAGCTGCAGATCAAGGCTGTAGGCCCAGGCAGAGGGGAGGCTGAACAGGTAGGCGGGGACAGCTCTGGAAGGATGTCAAGGCGACCAGAGATGAAGAGAGTGTTGGTAAGTCTTGGGCCGGGGGTGTAACACGGTCAGATGTGCACGCGTTAGGTTTCTCTAGAGAATTAGTTGGAGGGGGACTGGGGCTGCATATACACACACGCATGCAGGCTGCAGCCCCTGTCACCAAGGACAGAAGGACGGGGTGACCCTTCACCCTCCCTCCCTCCCCACACCCCGAGTAGTGGCTTCCTGTTAAGGTTAGCCCTGGGGCCCCTGGCCCCACCTCCCTGAGATAAGGCTGTCTCCTCTGAACCTGTCCCCTGACTAATACCCTCCATGAGAGGTCTCCCTGGATAGCCCCACATTTTTGGAGGGGACAGCCTGTCCCAGCACCTCACCCTAGGCCTGCCTGCCTGTCATGGGTTGAGTGGTGACTCCCCAAGAGAGTCTCTGGAAACTGTGAAGGTTACTTTATAAGCAAAAAGAGAACATGGCCTTGTATGGTAACAATCACGCATGCTCAGTCGAGTCCGGCTCTTTGTGAACCTATGGACTGTAGCCCGCCAGGCTCCTCTGTCCACGGGATTCTCCAGGCAAGAATATTGTGAATCGGGTTGCCATTTCCTATTCCAGGGAATCTTCCCAACCCAGAGATTGTCTCCTGAAGCTCCTTCTTTGGCAAAAAAAATTCTTTATCACTGACCCACCTGGGAAACTCGATATGGCAATCCAGGACTGAACCCAGGTCTTCCACACTGCAGGCAGATTCTTTACCAGCTGAGCCACAAGGGAAGCCCAAGAATACTGGGCTTCGCCAATTGGATCTTCCCAACCCAGGAATCGAACTGGGGTCTCCTGCATTGCAGGCAAATTCTTTACCAGCTGAGCTACCAGGGAAGCCCGCCCCTGGGTAACAGGTGTGGTTAAATTACAGATTTTGAGCTGAGGTTACTCGGGTTTATCCAGTGGGCCCTAGGTGCAGTCTTACAAGTCTCTGAGGCAAAGGGAGGCCACTCGGAAAAGAGGAGGCGGGGACCGGAGGGATGCGGCCGCAAGTCAGGGAACACTGGCCCCACCGGAAGTGGGAGGAAGCCGGAGAGGGACTGTCCTTGAGAGCCCTGGGAGGGAGCACTGCCCTGCCCACACCCCGATTTGGGATTCCTGGCCCTCAGAATTGTGAAAGAACAGGTTTCTGCTGTTTCAAGCTGCCTAATCAGTGAAGGTTCGTTTCGGCAGACCTAGGAGACAAACGTGCAGCTGAGACCCCTCCTCGCTGGGATCCTGGGCTGACGGCTGGTGCTCTGTCCAGGGTCCGACAGCATGGACCTTGTGCGTGAAACACGACTGGGCCCCTGCTTCCAAAATGCCTACCTGGAGCTTGCCACCCATCGTGTGTTGCTCAGCGCACGGCTCTCAGCTGAACTGAAGTGAGTTTTGCACGTGGAAAGGCACGGGCTTGCCAGCCAGGCCACCCATGCTGGGTTCACACCCCCTCTGCCGTTTGCTCCCTGGCACAAGCTACGACTCTTGTGTTTATAAGTGGGGATGACGACAGCACCTGTCAAGGCGGCGGGTGGGAAGGACTTGGGTTAAATTTGCAGCTCTGCCACCTGCTGCTGTGCGCCCAGGGCGAACACCTCAACCTCTCTGAACTTGTACTCCCAACTGAGGGTCAGGGGGGCATCAGGGAACTGGATTTGGGGCAATCAGTTGCCAGGTGATTTCAACAAGTCCCCTTGGCCCCACAGGTCGGCCCCACAGGCTCGGGTTTGCCCATCAGCCCACCCTGGGAGGCCCTTCCCTTGGCCTATGGCCCCTCAGAGGACCAAGGACCCTCAGAAAATAGTCTTGTCCCTGGCGTGGGGAAGGGGCCCTCCAGGTTCCTGGAGGGGGTTAGGGGAAGTTGCCCACCCCCAACCCCAGCTCCTACCCACCCTGCCCCTCATGCGTGGATGTTCGTAACAGGTTTCTGCTGTTTCAAGCTGCCTAATCAGTGAAGGTTCGTTTCGGCAGACCTAGGAGACAAACGTGCAGCTGAGACCCCTCCTCGCTGGGATCCTGGGCTGACGGCTGGTGCTCTGTCCAGGGTCCGACAGCATGGACCTTGTGCGTGAAACACGACTGGGCCCCTGCTTCCAAAATGCCTACCTGGAGCTTGCCACCCATCGTGTGTTGCTCAGCGCACGGCTCTCAGCTGAACTGAAGTGAGTTTTGCACGTGGAAAGGCACGGGCTTGCCAGCCAGGCCACCCATGCTGGGTTCACACCCCCTCTGCCGTTTGCTCCCTGGCACAAGCTACGACTCTTGTGTTTATAAGTGGGGATGACGACAGCACCTGTCAAGGCGGCGGGTGGGAAGGACTTGGGTTAAATTTGCAGCTCTGCCACCTGCTGCTGTGCGCCCAGGGCGAACACCTCAACCTCTCTGAACTTGTACTCCCAACTGAGGGTCAGGGGGGCATCAGGGAACTGGATTTGGGGCAATCAGTTGCCAGGTGATTTCAACAAGTCCCCTTGGCCCCACAGGTCGGCCCCACAGGCTCGGGTTTGCCCATCAGCCCACCCTGGGAGGCCCTTCCCTTGGCCTATGGCCCCTCAGAGGACCAAGGACCCTCAGAAAATAGTCTTGTCCCTGGCGTGGGGGAAGGGGCCCTCCAGGTTCCTGGAGGGGGTTAGGGGAAGTTGCCCACCCCCAACCCCAGCTCCTACCCACCCTGCCCCTCATGCGTGGATGTTCGAGTTCCCTCTTTCGAGGAAATAGATCAAAGAGCCTGAAGCTGCCTCGGGGGAGGGGGAGGGTGGGAAGGGAGCTCACTGGGGGTTCAGCTCTGTTTGCTGGGCTTTTACACATTCCCCGCCCCTACTGCTCCATCGTCACCCGCACCTGCTGGCTAAGGTCACCCTTGTCCCCATTTAATGGATGGGAAACTGAGGCTCAAGCCAGACAAGTCCCTGATCCTGCAGGTCAGGGGCTGCTCCACTGCCCTGAGTGGAGCCGGGCTCTGCCCCCCGGATTC
Source organism: Madoqua kirkii (assembly GCA_006408675.1). NCBI lineage: Eukaryota > Metazoa > Chordata > Mammalia > Artiodactyla > Bovidae > Madoqua > Madoqua kirkii. Next base: position 46,518 of record SJYC01030663.1, read on the forward strand.
CCCCTCCAGGCCTACCTGCCTGCCCTGCCCCTGCCCCTGGGGCCAACTCCCCCCTCCTGCCTTCCTCCTCTCCCGGTAGTTAGTCATCTCCCTCCCTAATTACGGAAGCCACACAGTACAATGCTGAACCCTTGGGAAGACCAAAGAGGGAAAAAAATGCAATAATCACCCCACACCTCTTTCTTAAAATTAAACACTGTCAATACTTTGGTGCGTCTTTCTTTCTTGAGTCAGAGTCTGTCTATTTCTCTTTCGTTTTTTTCTTTCTTCTCCCCAGATGTCATTACCATAGCTGAATTTTCACGAATCCACAGCAGGCATTCTTCTCCTGAGTATACAAGCTTCAGGGGACCTGGGGACTCCTTGAAACCACACATCAAATCATGTCAGATATGTAGTTTCCAGTCCCTTATTTTCATAAAATTCCCAAAGGCGCCCAGGGCCCACATAAAGGTTAAGTTTCCCCCTCTCTTCTGCCCGCTGGCCCAGGTCACAGACGGAGCTGTGACTGGGAAGCTTTGCCCTTTGGGTGTCCTGGGGTGGCCGCCCTTCACAGTGGGCTCCGCAGTGCCGAGGGGTGCCTGCAGGAAGGAGCTCAATGGTGTGGGTCTCTGGGGGGCAAGGTCTGTGGCCCACGTGCATCTGGGGGTTGTCACAGCACAGATTCCCAGGTCTGCAGCCACTTCCACCCACCCCCGTGAGCCCTCCACCGATGTTTGAGGAGTCCCCTCTGGTTTCCGAGGTGCCCTTCCCTTTGGGGAGCCGGGCAGTGTGTCCAGCTGCCTCGTGCGTGGCTCCCTGGGGCAGAGAGCTGAAATGGCAGGAGGCTGCATTGCTTTGTTCCACTCACAGGTGTTCATTCAGCACCGACTGTGTGCCCGGCATGAGTCTCGATTCTAGATTCACAGTGAACAGAATAAGGTCTCTGTCCTCCTGAAGCTGGGTCCTGGGCGAGGAGACAGAAGGTCAAGAACAGCAAGCAGGTAAGTGGGCGTCGTGCTGGGTGGAGCCCGTGAGAGAAGAAATCAAGGCAGGAACAGGGACAAAGAGAGAGGGAGGGGCTGGTCTAGGTAGGTCGTCGGGGGATCTCTCAGTGGGTGACAAATGAGCAGAGAACTCCACCCCGAGGGAACGAGGGAATGAGTCGTGGGCATTTAGTCCAGAGAAGTGTGTTCTACCTGATGTGAAGAGCCTATTCATTGGAAAAGTCCCTGATGGTAAGAAAGACTGAGGGCAAGAGGAAAAGGAGGGGACGGAGGATGAGATGGTTTGATGGCATCACTGACACAATGGACTTGAGTTTAGCAAACTCTGGGAGATGGTGAAGGACAGGGAAGACTGACGTGCTATAGTCCATGGTCTCAAAGAGTCGGACACGACTGAGCAACTGAGCAACAACAGTGTATTCCAGGCCACAGCAGCAGCCAAAACGGAGTTGTGCAGAGCAACGGGAAGAAGGCGGCTGGCTCCCCGCCTTCCCACCCCACAGGGTCGGCTCCACATGCCAAGGGTCAACTGTGGTCAAGACCACTGGTGGCCAGTGCTCAGTGGACATAGCGTGAGGTGGCTCTGGACCTCAGGTTGCCAGACTTGGCAAATAAAAATGCAGGAGGCAAAATATCGCCTGCTACTGCTACTGCTAAGTCACTTCAGTCGTGTCTGACTCTGTGCGACCCCATAGACGGCAGCCCACCAGGCTCCCCTGTCCCCGGGATTCTCCAGGAGTGGGTTGCCATTTCCTTCTCCAAGTATCGCCTGAGATATACTAAAAAATGATTCTGATTTATCAGAAATTCAGATTTAACTGGGAACTCTGTATTTGATCATCAGTCCTACCTGGGTCTGGACTGTAGACAGGTGGGCCTCCAAGCAGCAAAGGAGATTCAAAAGGGACAGCCAGTATGTCTTGCCACAGCGTTTGCCCTGAGTCCTGGGCAGGCCATGGGGAGCCGTGCGGGGAACTGAGTGGGGGCAGAGAGGCTGGTTTGCAGTTGGGAAGAGTTTCATGGGTGGGAAAAGGGGTTTGAAGATACCTTACCTAGACCTAAGGTATCTGCCTGAGGGCTGGGAGGTATCCAGGCTTTGGTGATGTCTGGGCTTGAGTGCCAAGGCCTGAAACAGGACAGTGGCTGGAAGTGGCAAGAAAAGGGGGAGATGGATCCAAGAGGCACTTAGGACGCTGGTTAGAATGAGCCACGTGAGGCTCTGGCACTGTAGTCTGGAGGCTGGGTGGACGGTGGTGAGGAACACTGGGCTGGAGCCTGTCTAGTGGGAGGGCGTAGGGAGGCACATGGGCAGAACCTGGGAGGTCCTGAGTTGCAAGGGGTCCAGGTTGGTCCTGCCATGTCTGAGCAGGTCTCCTGGAGAAGGTGTCCAATAAGCAGGCAGAGGTATCACTCTGAAGCCCAAAAGGAATGGGGGCCTCACCTGCCCACCCAGGGCCACAGAAGAATGGGTATGAAGAGATCCAAATGGAGGGCAGGAAGCTGGGATGCACCAGCTGGAGGGATGGGGGTGGGGGCGGTGAGCTCAGGAAGGTGACTGGGAAGGTAAAGGAGGTCCAGGCCAGGGTTTGGAAGGAAGGTGTCATGGATGGAGGGAATGGGGCAGAGAGAACCTGAGATATGACCGTGGATTCGGTTAGGAGGATGGCGTTGGTGATTAATGGTGTGCAACTCAGGTGAGAGGGGTTCAGTGGAGGCAGCAGATGCCAGATCATTGATTCACTCATCCATTCATCAATTCATTCATTGTTTCAGACTTGGAGCAAAGAGGAAAATGGCCTTTGGGGGCCTAGGGCTGGAAGGGTGGGAGGGGTGTGGCCAGGGGAGCGCGGCAAGGGTGCAGTGAAGAGGTGAGCAGCCCAGAGGAGCAGAAGGTTCCATGGGAGGCAAGGCGGGGACTCTTCGGGGCAGTGTCCGGAAGCAGCCTGGACAGTGGGGAAATGAAGGAGGGGCAGGCTCTCCTGGAGGGCTGCAGAGAGGTGGCGTACCCTGGAAAGAGTCAAGTTCTGAGCAGGTGGGAGGTGGAAAGAAACTCCCTAAGGTGAACCATGGCCTGGGGGACCTGGGGGCTCCGTGGCAAGCTCTGGTGTGGTGGGGACAGGATGCAGAGGAAGAGGAGGCGTGAGTGACCCACACGGGGGCTCTGTGCCAAAGGTGGCAGAGATGAGCTTCAGAGGTCCCGGGGTCCCCATCTGTCCCTTACCCTGCCTGATTCATCCTGTCCCCCAACCTTTAGCATCTCTATGCTTTCCATCCTTCCCCCGTCAGAATCCACTCCCAGAAAACAACCCGAAGGCCTTTCCTCTGAGGCCCAGACCACAGAGCCACCTCCCTCCCCTGCGCTCTGGTGAGTAGGTGGAGCACACTTTCCGCCAGCACGGTGGCAGCTGAGACGGGGGATTTCAGGGGCAGGAGAGAGAGAGGAAGCTCGTCCCAGCACGCAGGGCCAGGGACTACACTGGCACCAGGGGCCTGGCCTCGGTGTCATCCTGGGCCCTGCTGCTCCTGGTGGCCTGATAATGACAGTCCAGGACTCACACCCGCCCCCACTCCAATCCCCAACTCCAGCCCCTACAGTAATATTTCCAAAGCAGAGCAACCAGAAGCAAGAGAGAAATCAAGACACTTCCCTTGCCTGCTCTGTCAACTCTGCACATTAAGGCACATCAGATAAGCCTCTTGTCTTGTATGTGGTCGAGGTGTCAGACGAGCCGGTTGCTGTCTGCTTCCCTCGGTGGTTCTAACCGTTCAACTGGGCCTCTGGGAAACCTGGGGAGGGCGTGGGCAGAGGCCGCTCACTCCTGGAGCCCGGGCTAGGATGGATTCTTCAGTTTCACTGCAGCCCCAGGGGCGGCAAAATGCCTGGTCGGTCCTCTCCTGCTCTACCATCTCCCATGGCTCCCTAGGGCCCACCATACATCTCCCCCCACCCGTCAGCCTGGAGTTTGAGGCCTTCCGGGTAACCTTCTTGCTGCTTTTAATTATGCATCTTGCGCTAGTCAGGATAGGGTATGCTTTGCACCTAAAAAATTCAGACCATTGTCCACAGGGACTGTTCCTCCTGGAACTTCCCCCCTTCCTTCTGCCACTGTCTAAATCCTGCTCACCCGGCTTTAGTGCCCCTCCCCCAGGAAGCTTCCATTCTTCTGTACTTCTTGTGGCCAAGATGTCAGCTTCTGCTTCTGGCGCCCCCTGAGTGTCTGGCCCCGTGTGGTGTAGAGCATGGGCATCAGTGAAGACATTCACTGCATTTCCTACCCTTTCAGGTTTTGCTCACATATATTAGGCACCTACTACATGCAGCCTTACAACTCACAGAACCGACCTCCTGAGAGTTCCATCATGGTGTGCTGATGTCAGTACTACTGCCATTTCCATGCTGGGAAACTGGGCTTCAGAGAGGCTAAGGGACACCCCAAGTCACACGCCAGGAAGTGTCAGCGTTGAGACCACGCTGAGGCCTTCCTGAGTGTACAATCTGGGTGTTTCTACTCCACGCTTTACTTTTCCAGCTAGAAAATCTTCCATCAAATAGAGTTTTGGAGGAAGCAGAGAGGAGTGATCAGATTGTTTTCACACTGACTTTCATTTCAACCTACCCTTTCTTCTTTCTTATGTCTTTTCTTACAGCAAGAGCTATTTGGGCTCAGCTCTGACACTTAATCCAGGGCTCTTTCTAAAACTCTCTATTGCTTCTGTTTCAGGCGGAACCCCTGAGCTAGAAAAAGACAGAAAGGTCACCTGGTCCATTCCCCTGCTTCTAGTCAGAACTCCCTTGCTTATTACAATTGAAAGTGAAAGTCGCTCAGCTGAGTCTAATTCTTTGAAACCCCATGGACTGTTCAGTCCATGGAATTCTCCAGGCCAAAATACTAGAGTGGGTAGCCTTCCCCTTCTCCAGGGGATCTTCCTAACCCAGGGATTGAAGCCGTGTCTCCCGCATTGCAGGCAGATTCTTTACCAACTGAGCCAAAAGGCAAGCCCAAGAATACTGGAGTGGGTAGCCTATCCCTTCCCCAGGGGATCTTCCTAACCCAGGAAACGAATCAGGGTCTCCTGCTTTGCAGACAGATTCTTACCAGCTGAGCTATTATAAGTGAGAGGAACCCAACTGTGATGGTTGATATTGTGTGCCAACTTGGCGAGGTGCTAGTACCCAGATATTTGATCAAGCACCACTCTAAATGTTGCTGGGAAGGTATTTTTAGATAAGGTTAACATTTAAATCTTTGAGTAAAGCAGATTGTCCTCCCTAATGTGGGTGGGCCGCATCCAATCAGTGGATGGCCTTAAGAGAAAAAAAGACTGACTTCCCCGGAGAAGGAGGTCAGCAGATAGACCTCCAGACTGGAGTGGCCAGATCAGCTCTCCCACAGGTCTCCCTCTGCAAACTGTGGGCCTTCTAGGCTCACCAGAGTGGACCTCTTCCTTAGAATCTCTCTCTCTCTGTTCTGCTTTCCTCTGTGCTGACTTCATTCTTGAGCATGCTCTCCTCATGGGGCACAAAGAAAGCTGCCTTATGTTCTAAGTTATTGTCTAAGCTTAGCAAACCATAGAAAGGGAGGGCTGCTTTTCAAATAATTCCAGCAAAAGTTCTAGGGTTGCCACTCAGTGGCCTGCTTAGGTCACGTGACTTGTCTTGCGCCAACTGCTGCGACTCCGGCCAGGGAACCAGGTAACCCTCCTTTCTGTGGTCTGACGATGACGCCTACATGTTTGTTTGTTCCCTGCCTTGAGGTACATCCAGGGGATGGAATCACTCTGAACTGGAAACTGCAGATTTGAAGAAAAAGCACAGGGATGTGACAAAGCCTAGGGTTTCATCTGAACAGCTTTGGGGGTGGAGTCAGGCTTTGAATCATCCCCTGGGAAGCAGTTTGGCTGAAACTGAAATCTCCAGGGAACTGGCTCATGGTGCTTCCTTACCCTCCATGGAACTCAGGAGACTTAGTGCCTGCCTCTGCCCAACACTTAGCCAGTTCTGTATCGTTCGCAAATGACAACTACCTCTAGTGACAGGGAACTCATTACCTACTGAGGCAGCCCGTGGCATTTGGGGCTAGTTCTGACTAGGTGAAACTTCCCTCTTACGCTGAGCTGGAGTCTGCTCACTCAGTAGCCACAGTTCTGCCCTCTTCCACTCTGTCTCCCACCCCGGTGTCCCTTTCTGCCCAGTCCAGCACTATGCTAGCCCCTCACCCACACCAGAGTCTCCAGCCTCTAAGCCAGCTCTCCTATCAGCTGTTCTCCAGATGCCGAGCCATGAAACTACTCATGTTATTTCATGCCCTTGTCCCTGAGGTGGGCACCCCCATGGTGAGCCTGGAGATGTGAAGAGGTTTCTTAAGGTCACCCAACCGATACAGGACAGAGTAGGAAGCCTGCTCTGACTCTAAATCCTGTGGGGGTTTTTTGCCACCAGGCTAATCTGCCTTCAACAGTTCCCCAAATGATATGGTTTCAAGAAACCCCTGCTATCCTTGAAACTTTCTTCTGATTGTGGTTCAGTAGATAAAAGCTTCTCTCAGTGGGATGGCCAGGACTGAGCTGAGTTGGTAAGGACTTCTACGGTTCCATATTATGGAAATTTCTCTCAGACTGGTCTAATGACTGGCTCATAACTGAAAATTCCAAGGGGCTATGGCTTCAGGCATGGCTGGATCCAGAAGCTCAAGCAGCATTATCAGGATAAGGTCTCTCTCCTTCTTATTCTGCAGCTCCCCATAATGCTATCCTCAGTCTTGGCCCAATTTTCAGGCACCCATTTCTTCTTAGTTTCTGTGGCCTTCAGTAACCGAAAATTTACATTTCTTCAGTTTAGCAGTCCCAAGAAATGAGCTCTCTTTTCCATGCTGCTACTGCTAAGTCGCTTCAGTCATGTCAGACTCTGTGCGACCCCATAAACAGCAGCCCACCAGGCTCCCCGTCCCTGGGATTCTCCAGGCAAGAACACTGGAGTGGGCTGTCATTTCCTTCACCAATGCATGAAAGTAAAAAGTGAAAGTGAAGCCGTGTCCAAGTTCTAGTGATCCTGTGGACTGCAGCCTACCAGACTCCTCCATCCATGGGATCTTCCTGGCAAGAGTACTGGGATGGGTTGCCATTGCCTTCTCCGTCTAGTTGCCAACTCAGCCTTTCCATAGATCTAGGCAAATCCCAGGACAGGGCCTCACTGGCCTGGTTTGGATCATGTGCTCGCCTTTAAACCAAGGGCTAGATGTACTTGGATTCAGTGCTCTCACTGGCCAGGCCGGAGAAGTCAGATAATAAACCACAAAGCACAAACGAAGATGGAATATGTCGGAAGGCAAAGAGCACTAAGAAGCAAACAGTAGGCAAGATAAGAGGACTGGAAGCTACATGGTGTCAGGAAAGGCCTCTCTGACGCGGGGACATTTGAGGACAGGCCTAAATGAAATGAGTGAGTGAGCCACACCGTGACCTGGAAGAAGAACATTCCAGGCAGAGGAAAAGCACATGCGAAGGTCCTGAGGTGAGAGCAGGCTTGCCGTGCTCCCAGAGGTGCAGGGACTGGTGTGAACCGAGCGGCTGAGTGAGCGCAGAGGAGGAGTCTGAAAGTAACACAGGCCAGGCTCGCAGGGCCTGAAGCCCACGCGAAGGATTTTTTCTCATCTTTCCATGGTGGTGGGAGCCGTTGGAGGATCTTGAGCAGAGGAGTGGCCTGATCTCACTTGTAACCAGATGATGCAGAACCGCAAGGAGGGAGCAGGACCACAAGCACGGGTGGCTCCTCACAAGAAAATCCAGATAGCATTTCAAAGGAAGACAGATGCAGGGGTGCCCCAAGCGCGGTGTCCACTGCGGCTGCCTAGCTCTGCAGAGGAAGGCTGGCTCGTGGAACAGGGCTGTCTGGAAGGCAGCGCTGGTGTTAGGGACTGGGGTCTCTGGGGACCCTCCTCCCCGCTCCTCCTCGCTTTAGGCCCTCAGTCCTTGGGAACGGTCCTACCCTACGAATCAAAAACGCCCTGTCTCAGGCTTTCAAGGGCCTGGCTTCTCTTTCCTGCCCTCCTGCTCGTCTTGCTTCTCCGGCCACTCAGGCTCCCCACTGCTTCTGAGCATGCTTCACCCAATCCAGCCTCTGGGCCTTTGCTCACGCTATTTCCTCTTCCTGGAAAGACCGCCTGACCACCTGCACGTGTCGTGATCGGCCAGCCTGCAAAGGGGACCACGACTCACTAAAACGGGCCACTTGTGGGCCTGTTTCCCCGATTTGCCCACAAGCTCCAGGAGGGAGCGGGGAACATGTTCTCCTTGTCCTCATCACTTCGGCTGGGCAGGTGGGCAGGAAATGCTGGCTGAATAATGAATGATGAACAAATAAATTATAATCGAATGATGAAAGGGGGAGTGAGGAACGGAGGGAGGAAGGGAGGGCAGCCCAGTTCAAATGTGACCTTCCTCGGGAGCCTCCCCTGATTTCCATGTTTCAAAGCCACATGTCACATATTTCTGAGCATCAGTCATTTTGGGATATGCCACCTCATCTCTCCTTTCTGTGATTCTAGGAAACACATCTTCATCTCCATCTTTTCCTCTAGCCTCCCCATTCCCTTCTCACGCCCTTCCTGGCATGTGGGCCTACAAAGGGCTTAATACCTACTGAATTAAAATGACTAAAGGCCTGGGAAACATACCAATGTCCTCCCCTACCAGGAAGAGGAGTACTTTTCTACTGAATGACGGGAAGGCTTAAATCCATCTTCCTCTAGCAGGGGAATCTCAGACGTAAAGGGGAAGCGAAGAGGGTGAAGAGAAACAGGGTTCCAAGTTCTCCAAGGGAAGAAGGGAGCATATGCTAGGTGTCTGCTCTGTGCAGGTGCTTCACACAGACTCTTAGTTTATTTTCCCAACAGCCCTGGGAGGTGGGTATCAGTCTTCTAACTGCACAGGAAGAGAAAGAAGATTAGAGAGTGACAAGACCACAGTCACACAGCTGTAAAGAGACATGGATGGAACTGGACTCCAGGCAGTGGTGTTCTGGCTTTCAAAAAAAAAAGAAAGAAAGAAAGCCTTGATTTGTGGCCAACTTCTATGGTGTAACTACTCCCACCAAGGTCAATTTCAAGTTACCAACAACTGACCTACAAAATTCCCAAGGGTTTCACAGTTGCCTGCTGCAAGCTCATAGCAACCAGCACCAGCTGGCTCCGGCAAACGTCTAAAGGTCTGTCTTACCCCCAAATGAGGCCCCCTTCCACTGCCCTGGATGAGTGGATGGTGGGAGCACAGGCCAGTGGAGCTGAGATGTAGGTGAGGGTGGCCCTGGAGGCGGGGTAGGGCTCCTCCCCAGGCTCAGATTTCCCTGTGCTTGTCTCAGCCCCACTGGCTCCCCTCGCTACTCTGTTTCTCTCCATCACCTGCTGGTGCCATCTGATGCTTTCCCATGGTGGGCTCCTCCCAGAAGCCCCCTCGGCTCCATCTCTCTTCCTTTCTGATTCTTGGTCCTTCTGACACATTACCCCTCCCATTTCTACCTGCAGGTTTCTCTCTCTCTCTCCTTCTCTTGACTCTCCCTCCCTCTCAGGAAACTTTTCAAAGTCGGCTTAAAAAACAACACAGCGACTCACTTTACAGGTTTTTTTCCCCTGTTCTTGAGAACAGGACGTGAGAAGGCCAGGTTGAATTTCCTGTGTGAAATGATGTGTGGGCTTCTGAGCAAAACAAGGGTCAGGCTGTGGTCCTGGAGGAGCTGATGCCAAGGTCACCGGGAATCAGGCCTCAGACAGAGCAGCCCATGGGGCACCCAGGCCACTCCCGTCCTTTTGGAAGATAGATTTATGAGACTTGTGCTGGGCGAGAGCTGGGATGGGCAGGGAACATTCCACTGCACACCACTGTTACGCCCCATTTATCCAGGTCCTCACCAGAGCAAGAAGGGGCCCTGACCAGTCCAGACTCTATTCAGCTCTTTCTGGTGTGGGTGTGACTTGAGGCACACAACACTCTGCCTCTCCAAGTCTCAGTGTCCTCATCTGTAAAATGGGGATGACTCTTGCCAGTGAGAGACTAAATGGAGGTCATATACCCAGAAAAATGCCTGGCAAGTAGGTGGTGCTGAGGTAACATTGGTTATTTTGTCCAATGGGGAGGAAGCGGAAGGGAGGTGTTCTCTGTAGATACTAACTGAAATCTCCACCCTGTATATGGCAAAACCATGGTTAATTGAAATTTTCTTGAAACCCCTAATAATTGGCTGTAGGACCTTAGGCAGGTTACTTAACCTACTCACACCTCAATTTCCTATCTGTAAAGTGGAGTTTATGACAGGACCTACCACATAGGAATATTATATAGGTTAAACGAGTTGATACATGAAAAATGTTTAAAGCCATGCTCGGCATATAGAAAGTGCTTAATTAATGCAAGCCAGCATTACCGTTGATTTTTACACTCCTAACAGCCATTTGACAGGAGAATATTGTGATGCTCCTCAGTTAAATTTGAGGAGGCACCTCACAGAGATGAGCTCCATACATTTTCCTCCCAGGCATCCGCCTTCAGAGGCTCTTAATGACTCAGCGCTGCCCCAGTGTCCTCACTTGCTACATGGGGTGCACACCCCCATGGGCAGTGCTTGGAAATGATGGCGGTATTACTCTTTCTCTTCCTGGTTGCTCAGATTCCACGAGCTCTGGACGTGAGAGGCTAAACTCTCCGGGCCATATCACCACCGAGGTCCAGTTCCTGCCGTTCTGGTGGCCACACCCTCATCTCTGGAGCCAACACGTGACCCAGACCTGGCCACCCAGAGATTTTCTGATTGGTTTGTGGCTGGGCATGTGACCCAAGATGGGCCAATGAGAGCCCAACCCTGAGTTCAGGCAGAGGAACGGCTCTTGTCATGTGACCGGCACTGTCCCAAGCAAGTTTGGGCATCCTCTCCTTGCCCCTTCTCAGCATTTTTCTACTCATTTTACAGATGTCTGGTGCTGGTTTTGCAGCTGACTCAGTCTGTGTTCTTGGAGCAGGTCCTCATTGATTTACTGAACCATTAATTGTCAAGTGCTGGGAAATAAAACTGCTAACATTTACTGAGCCCTGGCTATGCTCCCAGTGCTGCTCTGAATGCTTCACAGCTGAGAAAAATGCTATTATTTCCATTTTACAGGTAGGAAAACTGAGTCACCAAAAGCTCACACAGCCAATTTGTGGAGAGCTGCGATATGAGCTCAGGTGTCTGATTCGTGGTCCATGTGCTTAAACTACTCACTGTAGCACCTGTGCTGAGCCAGGGGGAGTTTGTCTGTCTTTATGGAGCAAGGGTAATGGCTCTTGGACCTTCTCTCTAGTTTCCCAGTTGGTTCTGGTTTCTAGGAGGCAGAATAGGCCATGACCCAGATCTGGGAGTCCCAGCTCTGACCTCACTCACCTGTGACCCTGATGTCCTGGCTCCTCTCTGAGCCTCACTTTTCCTCTATCAGTGAGATGCATTCTCAAAGGAGCTGCTCCACATGCTTTCTGCCTTCTGGGCTCTTAGCACCTCTCTGCCCCCTGCCCCATGTGGCCCATTCTTCCCATCCCCAAACCCTGTACCCTCACTCTGAGAAACAGTGGGTTGTGTATGTATATATTTCCTGGCCTCTCTCTCTTAATATCCCTGGCCTCTCCCCAGACAGCTGGGGCAGATGGGATTCCAAGTTCTTGAGTGGGTATAGATCCACTGCCCACCCTCCATGCAAACCTGTCTGGCCTGGAAGGACAGGGCTATTTCTATTGATCTGTGCTATGAGCACAGGGAAAACAGCTGTTATTCTCCAAATCTGAAATCGATCAGACTCAGCCTAGCAGATGAGGGCAGAGGGTTTGGAGGCAGGAAGTAATTCCCCTTGACTTTTGGAAACAGTTTGCTTGGAGATCAGCTGGCGTGGCCAGACTGCAGAGCATGCTGGGAAGCCCCAGCCTGTGAGGAGGGAGACTTAGCCCAGGAGACACCTTCCAGGTTCAGGGATAACCTTGATACATTTTTGGTGCTTCAGCTCATTGCTGTTCTGCTGTAGTCCTGGATTTTGAACCTGAAAAATAGCCTGGTGGTCTGTGTTTGACAGCTCTGGCCCGGGATCATCAATCTGGTTCTAGCCCTTGCTCTGACATTGACCTACTGGGTAACCTTGGGCAAGCTTCTGTCCCTCTCTGGGCCTCAGTTTCCCAGGGGCCAAAGGAGAAGTTCAGATCGATCGTCAGTACGGACGGTCAGCTCTGTTCTCCCTGATGGTGGTGACAACATTCCCTGCTGCCTGGGCACATTGCACTAGCCAGGGAATGGGCCCATGGAGTGGGCATGGTCCTTGCCAGTGCAGAGCTGGTCCCCTTCACAGCCTGACCCTTGCCATCCCAGTGTCAATGTCTCTTTCCTTTCCCCCGCTCCTACCTTCTCCTGGCAATTCCCTTCAAAAGGCCTCAAGATACTTACCCCCACCTCCCACCCCACCCCATCCCCGGGGCCTGTACCTGTCTCCCAAGGTGTAGCTTCCCCTGTGGTCAGGGAGTGGGCCCTGGGTCTTTGCCTCTCTACAAGGGTGGGGCTGATCCCCAGGAAGGGGACCTCAGGAGCTGAGCCTGCAGACAGGGTCCCTATGATAGCTTCCAGAGCTGGGCTCCTGTATTTGCTGGGCAAGGAACACTGAGCTGAGGGTCTAAGCCTGGACACACCCTGCTTTCTGGCTTGCAGTGCCCACATCCGCAGAAGGGGTGCACTGAGCTGGGGGTAGCGCTGAGGCCCCTCCAGGCTGATCTCACGTGCGTCTCTCTGTTCTCTCCTCATTTTCTTGACTCTCCTCCCTTCCCTCCTTTCTCCCTTCCCTGCTGCCGCTCCACTCCTCCTGCATCCCACCTGCAGCATCTTCATGGCCTCTGACCCAGACTAGCCCTTCTGTCCCCCTGTTTCACTCTGTCCTTTAAGGTGAATCTTCAAAAACATGTGTCTGATCAGACCCTATCCTTCTCCCTGGCTCCTCACTGCCCAAGACATAGAAGTCCAATCAGCGGCTCTATGCTCTCTTCCGAGCCCTCCCTTCTGTTCTCATCCATCCCGCCCCAGACACACACTCCCCACCATGCCCCAGCTCTCTAGCCATAATACCCTGATCCTGCTTCTCAGGTAGGGTTTCCCCACCTCTGGGCATTTGCTCTTTCCCTTCCCTCCCTTCTCCTTCTGTCCACCCTGTTGTTCTTCAGGACCCGTACATAGGTTGTGTCAGCCGTGGTACCCACTGTTCAGAACCCCCGTGCCTCTGGCTAAGCCTCTCCCATGTTGCAGGTCTGTGTCAAATTTGAGATGGCCTTCACAACAGGGGCTTTTGACCTATGGTATTGGAGAAGACTCTTGAGAGTCCCTTGGACTGCAAGGAGATCCGACCACCCCATCCTAAAGGAAATCAGTCCTGAATATTCATTGGAAAGACTGATGCTGAAGCTCCAATACTTTGGTCACCTGAGGCGAAGAACTGACTCATTTGAAAAGACCCTGATGCTGGGAAAGATTGAAGGCAGGAGGAGAAGGGGACGACAGAAGATGAGATGGTTGGATAGCATCACCGATGCTAAGGACATGAGTTTGAACAAGCTCTGGGAGTCAGGGAAGGACAGGGAAGCCTGGCATGCTGCAATCTGTGGGGTCACAAAGAGTCAGACACGGCTGAGCTTCTGAACTGAACTGAACTGAACTGAACTGAACTGAACTCACAACAGGGGATCCCTCCATGTTATAGAGGCTGCCTCCCAAATTCTGGGAGACCATGAGGGCCCTGAGGACAGGACATAGTCTCTTCTCATCCTGTGTCAGGGACTTGTTTAATTCTGAAGAAAAGTTGCTGCTGCTGCTTCTTCTTCCTTTTTTAAACTTAATGCGTTTATTTCTGGCTGGCTGGGTCTCCACTGCTGAGCAGGCTTTTCTCTAACTGTGGTGAGTAGGGCTGCTCTAGCTGTGGCGGGCAGGCTGCCCTTGTGGAGCGTGGGCTCTAGGCTTCAGGATCTCTCTGTTCTCTCCTCATTTTCTTGACTCTCCTCCCTTCCCTCCTTTCTCCCTTCCCTGCTGCCGCTCCACTCCTCCTGCATCCCACCTGCAGCATCTTCATGGCCTCTGACCCAGACTAGCCCTTCTGTCCCTCTGTTTCACTCTGTCCTTTAAGGTGAATCTTCAAAAACATGTGTCTGATCAGACCCTATCCTTCTCCCTGGCTCCTCACTGCCCAAGACATAGAAGTCCAATCAGCGGCTCTATGCTCTCTTCCGAGCCCTCCCTTCTGTTCTCATCCATCCCGCCCCAGACACACACTCCCCACCATGCCCCAGCTCTCTAGCCATAATACCCTGATCCTGCTTCTCAGGTAGGGTTTCCCCACCTCTGGGCATTTGCTCTTTCCCTTCCCTCCCTTCTCCTTCTGTCCACCCTGTTGTTCTTCAGGACCCGTACATAGGTTGTGTCAGCCGTGGTACCCACTGTTCAGAACCCCCGTGCCTCTGGCTAAGCCTCTCCCATGTTGCAGGTCTGTGTCAAATTTGAGATGGCCTTCACAACAGGGGCTTTTGACCTATGGTATTGGAGAAGACTCTTGAGAGTCCCTTGGACTGCAAGGAGATCCGACCACCCCATCCTAAAGGAAATCAGTCCTGAATATTCATTGGAAAGACTGATGCTGAAGCTCCAATACTTTGGTCACCTGAGGCGAAGAACTGACTCATTTGAAAAGACCCTGATGCTGGGAAAGATTGAAGGCAGGAGGAGAAGGGGACGACAGAAGATGAGATGGTTGGATAGCATCACCGATGCTAAGGACATGAGTTTGAACAAGCTCTGGGAGTCAGGGAAGGACAGGGAAGCCTGGCATGCTGCAATCTGTGGGGTCACAAAGAGTCAGACACGGCTGAGCTTCTGAACTGAACTGAACTGAACTGAACTGAACTGAACTCACAACAGGGGATCCCTCCATGTTATAGAGGCTGCCTCCCAAATTCTGGGAGACCATGAGGGCCCTGAGGACAGGACATAGTCTCTTCTCATCCTGTGTCAGGGACTTGTTTAATTCTGAAGAAAAGTTGCTGCTGCTGCTGCTTCTTCCTTTTTTAAACTTAATGCGTTTATTTCTGGCTGGCTGGGTCTCCACTGCTGAGCAGGCTTTTCTCTAACTGTGGTGAGTGGGGCTGCTCTAGCTGTGGCGGGCAGGCTGCCCTTGTGGAGCGTGGGCTCTAGGCTTCAGGAGCTGCAGCACGTGGCCTCAGCTGCGGTGACTCTGAGCTTTAGAGCACAGGCTCAACCGTCGTGATGCACAGACTCAGCGGCTCCGCAGCACGTGGGATCCTCCCAGATCAGGGATCGAACTCGCGACTCCTGCATTGGCAGGTGGATTACTTACCACTGAGCCACCAGAGAAGCCTGAAGACTAGCTTAATACCAACTTGTTGGGCTGGGGTACCCTTTGGAGGGAGTCATGGGTAGTCTTTTTGGACCTGGACTGGTTAAACAGGAATGAGGTGGATTGGGAGGATTTATCCTAAACTAGTTGAATAAAGTTGAGTTAGGTGTGCTCGTCAGGCTGGGTGAGGCCAGGTTATCTGGGCCTAGTTGGAATAAACTGAGTTAATTGGATGAGGCCAGTTAATAGAGTGGGATTGGTTTCATTGGACTGGTTTGGGGAA
Organism: Madoqua kirkii; assembly: GCA_006408675.1. Classification (NCBI taxonomy): domain Eukaryota; kingdom Metazoa; phylum Chordata; class Mammalia; order Artiodactyla; family Bovidae; genus Madoqua; species Madoqua kirkii. The sequence continues at coordinate 62,177 of SJYC01030663.1, forward strand.
ATGGCCGTTTAGTTGAATTGTGTTGGATTACTTGGGCTTGAGAGACCTGAGGTGGCTTGGCATGGGTAAATTGAGTTGGTTTAAGCTAGTTGAGCTGGGCTATTGGCTTGGCTTTGCTTGGGCCAGTTCATTTGGGTTGGGTAAGTTGGGTTGGTTTGGGCTGGTTTAGTTGGATTTGGCTGGTTAGTTGGATTCAGCTAGGCTAGCTATATTGGGCTACTGAGTTGAGTCTTACTCAGTTGAGGTAGCTAAAACAGAATGCCGTAGACTGGATGGTTTAAACAACAAACATTTATTTCTTATAGGTCTGAGGCTGGAAGCCTAAGATCAAGGTGCCAGCAAGGTTAAGTTCTTAGTAAAGGCCCTCTTCCTGGTTTACAACTGGGCATTTTCTTTTTATATCCTCACAAGGTAGAGAGAAAGCGCTGCTCTCTTCATCCCTTTATAAGGGCACTAACTCCATCATGAGGGCACCACATTCATGACCTAATTACCTCCAAAGGCCCTACTTCCAAATACCACCATGTTGGGGATTTAGGCATTGATGTATGAGTTTAGAGGGGCACAAACATTCAGTCCATAACAAGTTGAATTGGTTGACTTGGGATGGGTGGGTTGAGTGGGCTAACTCATTGAATAAGCTGGATTATGTGGGTGGGGCAGAGCTACTTGAGTTGGTCTGGTTGACAGAATTAGGCTTGGTTACATGGGCTGAACTCATTACTTGGCTTGGGTTAGTTGGTTGGGTGATTGGTTTGGGTTGGTGCAGGCAAGGTTAGTTGGGTAAAGCTAGTGGGATGGGATGGGTCACTTGGGTTTCTAGAACTGGGCTGGCTTAGATAGGCTGGGTTGCTTGGCTTGTCTGGCTCGAGCTAGACTGGCAAGGTGGGCTGGGTTGCAGGCTGCCCTGGTCTGGCTGGGGTCCCAGCTGGCTGGGGTCTAGCCACAGTGCTCTGGGTTCTGCTCAGTCTCCAGCTCTGAGCCAGCACGGCTGGGATGGGGGGTGGGGGTGGGGGGCGCCTTGGCCACAAATAGCTGTGGGGAACACAAACAGTTTGGTCTTCAAAGACCTCAGTGGTGGCGGCTGTAACTTTCCACACGGCCCGACAAGCACGCCTCTAGGCCTCGTGTTCAGGCCCAGCTGCTGCTTCCTCTGTGAGCAAACCGCAGCGTGGGGGGCAGGAGAGGTGGGGAGCAGGGGGGCTCTGAGCCCCACCTTCCCAGGCGCCCCCCAGCTTACACGCTAGGTGCTCTCTACCAGGGAGCTGGAGATTGACCCCATGGTGGGGAGCATCTCCTCCCTATATGGGGCGCACACAGTGTGTGCCAGGCCCTGGCAGAGGAGGGTGAGACCAAGAAGGACCACAGGGAGGCAGGAGCCTTGGTTGATGATGGTTAACTCACCAGGCAGGGGTGATGATTAAACTACAGGCCTGGGAGGGCTCAGGGTGCCTGGAACTGGTTCCTACACCGCTGTGGTGAGAATTGGGCTGGAGTTCATTCATTCATAAAAGAAAAAAAAAAAAATCCCAACCATTTCTTGAGCACTAAGTGCAAAGCCCTGGCAGGCAGGAGTCAAAGGAAGGAGTGTTGGTGATAGCTATGAAGACAAACTGGCTTCCCGAAGGGCTGAGCGACCCTGCGGACCCCTGTTTTCCCACTCCCCCTGCTCCATCCCCTCTGTTCCTTTGAACACACCCACCGTGAGCAGCTCAGAGCCCTCCCACATCCCAGAGAGATAGCCTGTGGGCAGACAGACGCACAAGGGTGACCAAACTCAGACAGCAGGCCTGACGCTCAGCACCCGCTAACCACTCTGCCCCCCAACTGCTTCTCCGCCTCTGGCCGTTCACCCCACTTCTCACTCATGCCAGCCGAGCTGACCCTCCCCTGGTCCCTTGGGAAGGCAGAGCATCTAAACATCAGAGCATCTGGGGGCCTCAGGTTGTCGGATCGAGAGACGAGAAAGCTGGGGCCCAGAGTCGGGGAGTGCCTTGCCTGAAACACACAGCACATGAGACGCAAAATGAGGCCCCCATCCAGATGGCCCGATTCCCCACGCCAGGAGCAGCCACATGGCCCAGGGGAAAGTCCATGTGTTTGCATTCAGGCAGCCCTAGACGTGCTGTTTGCTGCTGTGTGGCTTTGGGGAAGTGCCTTCGTCTCTCAGCCTCTCCTTTCCTCAAAGGTGATGGTTCTCGGGCCCTGGGGGACTCTGTTCCTGGGGAGAGGGGGGAATGTTTGGAAATGTCTAGAGATGTTTTCGGTTGTCACAGCTAGGGGGTCACAATGAGTGGGCAGGAGCCAAGGATGCTTATAAACCTCCCTCAGGGAGCAGGACAGCCCCTCCCAATGAAAAGGAGCTCGTCCCAGAGACTCCAGGGTGACCAACTTTCTCAGTTTGCTTCTCAGGCTCCGTCCTCCTGCGGCCTTCACTCCATCATTTCTGGGCTCTGCGCCTGGCCTGTCCTCCCAAGGTGTCCAGGTCCCGCTCCCCCATGAAGCCTCTCTGACGGGTCCGTCCCGAGAGAACTGTCCCTCCTCAGGCCCGCCAGCCTATCGTCTGTCCCGCACAGCAGAGCACTGCCCCTCAGGTCAGCTGCTGGGCTCTGAGGGCTCTGGGTTTCTTTTATTTGCAGGCACCTCAACTCGTTGCCCTGGATTTAACTGATTCCCTGCTCATGTTAAGAGAGAGCGCCCAAAATTCAAGGCCTCGTTGGGTATGTGTCTGCACCCCCTGTCCAGCTCAGGGCCTGGCACAGAGGGGATAAATGTCCACTGGAGACATTCCACCAGGTGCCAGGCTCCACCATCTGCATGTCCTGGAGGCTTGTCTTCTTTCCCCATCATCCTGTTCCTCCATCACGCCCAGCACGGGACTGGGACCAACCAGTCCAGACCTAGGTTTTCTCAGCCTTGAGAAATGTCAGGATGGAGATCATGAGGTGTCAAGAGGTTTTCAGCACACCAAGGGAAAAGGCTGATTACAGAATAGTTATGTGGGTGTGAGCTCATCTTGGTTAGTTATGTTCATATGAAGGACATGTTTTCTCGATGTAACAATACACTTTGGCTCTTGAAGGTGACATTGGCAGGGCCTGGCCACTTTCCTGCTTCCCCAGGTGTAAACTTGGGCAAGTTTTTCCACTTCTCTGGGCCTCAGTTTCCACATCTGTAAAGTGGATATAACAGTGTCTCCCTCCCTGAGGAGTCGGGAAGCATCCATGAGCTAACGCTGTGAAGGGTCTATACACAGTGCCCAGTGGGTGTCATACTCTGTTATTACAGCTCTTAGGATGTGCTTGGGGTGCAAACTCCCCCCACTTTTCTTTTTCATCCTGCCCTTCCCTGCAAGCGCTCCCCAACAACAGACAGAGGCCCATACATCCCAGCAGAGACCCGCCTCTGAGCCCTTGTGGTCCCTGGATCAGGACAGGGCAGTGGGCTTGTCTTCCAGCCCCTTGAAGAGGCCACACAAGATCCCAGAGCATCCGCCCTGGTTCTCCTACCCTGCACCCAGCGATGGCCACTGCCTGCCATGCCCATGTGGAGACAAGGCCAGCCTCTCCGCAAAGGCTCTGACAGGACAGGGTGGGTTTATTTACTCCTCGCTGATGCTGGTTTTTCTGTCCTCAAGGTGAAGTCCTGCTGGTTGACCGTGTTTCCTGCCTGGGTTTTCCCTGCCCAGCCCGTCTTCCATCGCCCCACCCTGGACCCCCTCCGCCCTGGCCTCGAGCTCTCCCTCCATGTCCCCTCCCTGGCCACCGGAAATCAGACTTGGGAGCCCTCGGGTTCTTCCTCAGCAGGAAGTTGGCACCCACAGGCAGTATGAGCTAACGCTGTGAAGGGTCTATACACAGTGCCCAGTGGGTGTCATACTCTGTTATTACAGCTCTGAGGATGTGCTTGGGGTGCAAACTCCCCCCACTTTTCTTTTTCATCCTGCCCTTCCCTGCAAGCGCTCCCCAACAACAGACAGAGGCCCATACATCCCAGCAGAGACCCGCCTCTGAGCCCTTGTGGTCCCTGGATCAGGACAGGGCAGTGGGCTTGTCTTCCAGCCCCTTGAAGAGGCCACACAAGATCCCAGAGCATCCGCCCTGGTTCTCCTACCCTGCACCCAGCGATGGCCACTGCCTGCCATGCCCATGTGGAGACAAGGCCAGCCTCTCCGCAAAGGCTCTGACAGGACAGGGTGGGTTTATTTACTCCTCGCTGATGCTGGTTTTTCTGTCCTCAAGGTGAAGTCCTGCTGGTTGACCGTGTTTCCTGCCTGGGTTTTCCCTGCCCAGCCCGTCTTCCATCGCCCCACCCTGGACCCCCTCCGCCCTGGCCTCGAGCTCTCCCTCCATGTCCCCTCCCTGGCCACCGGAAATCAGACTTGGGAGCCCTCGGGTTCTTCCTCAGCAGGAAGTTGGCACCCACAGGCAGCAGCCTCAGCCCAGGTCACCCTTTGGTCGAGTTAGGACAGCCGCAGACTACACACCGGTTAGCCTGACAGGACATAGCAGAGCCACCCTCCTGCCGGGTCCAGCCAGGCAGCTCCATCTACAAAGAGATGCTCTCTGCCATTGTGAGAGAAGAGCATCCTGAACTCGGCCTAGAGGCAGGGACCCGACTTCAACTCCCTGAGTTTTGGCTTGATGACTCAGGAAGAAACAGAGCCACACCCCACTCTGTGGTGAGCTGTCCTCCCAAACATGCCTTTTTTTTTTTTTTTCCAAATTTCAGTCATTCCAGTAACAACTTCAAGACGTTTCTTACTCTAAACTCGTATTGCACATAATATTCCTTACTTCATGTGTTTTAAAAAATATATTCATTGTTTTTACTTTGACAGATTTAACCTCATCCTACGAAATCTTGTCTGTGGAATTGCAGGTTTGATTAAGCAGAGACTTTGCCTGCAATGCAGGAGATCCAGGTTTGATCCCTGGGTTGGGAAGATCTCCTGGAGAAGGGAATGGCTACCCACTCCAGTATTCTGGCCTGGAGAAATCCATGGACAGAGGAGCTTGGCAGGCTACAGTCCATGGGGTTGCAAAGAGTCAGACATGACTGAGCGACTAACACACTTTCCACTCTAAAATACATGTGGTATTTCATGTATTACCACAAAAATAGCAAATACTGGTTGCTGCACCTCTATACCACAGGCCTTGGAGGGCAACTAGGATGATTACCCCAGGGGAAGATCCCTGAACGCCTCTTTTGTCAGACCCCTGAGATGGCACAGCCCGGCCCCTTCCGAGCCACCCTCAGCACCAGGAACACTGAAAGCTACTTGATGCCATGAGAACGGACTGGGAGCCCAACTCCAGTCTGCCCAGCCTCTGTGGGTACCCAGAGGAGTTGCAAAGTCCAGCTTGGCTTAGCTCAGGAGGCAGGATGAAGAATAACAATCCCATGTACTAGCCCAGCCCTTGACAGTTTGCAGAGCCCATTTTCAAATCCTAGGCTCACTGGGAGCAGCCCAAGGCCATGTAGCCACAAAGGACAGAGTGGAGATTGATGGTCAGGGTCCCAGAATTTTTTTGAAATCATCTTTTAACTTTGCTTTTGGCTGTGCTGGGTCTCTGTCGCTGCGTGGGCTTTCCTCTGGTTGCAGCGGGCGGGGGCTACTCTTCATTGCATTGCACAGGCTTCCTATGGCCGCGGCCTCTTGTTGCAGAGCACAGGCTCCAGGGCGCCGAGCTTCAGTAGTTGCGGCTCGTGGGCTCAAGGGTTGCGGTTCCCAGGCTCTAGAGCAGTAGTTGTGGCACACAGGCGGAGCTGCCCTGCAGCATAGCGGATCCTCCTAGATCAGGGATCGAATTCAAGTCTCCTGCACTCGTGGGCAGATTCTTTACCCCTAAGCCACCAGGGAAGCCCCGAAGTCACAGAATCTAGTCACTGGAAAGGCCCAAGTGCCCTCCGGTCTCTGAGTTGTTTCTGGTGCTTGTGGATGGGCTCTGACTCCAGAGTGAGCCAGGAATGCCCTTCTCTATTCTCATTGGCACCTCTGATTCCCATCAGTCAGGTGCTAGGGGGTCTTTAACCCTCTTGTTCTTGCCAGTCTCCTATCCAAACAGGGGGTCTCAGAGTCAGAGGCTTCCACACACCGTAGTATCCAGCTGGAGTTTCAGAACCTTTGTGGCAGACAGCTTTCTCAGAGGGTCCTCAAGATTCCTAACCATGCCGTGTGTACTCCCATCTCATTGAGTGTGAGCAGAAACTGTGCATGTGAGCTCATCAAAGGAAGTTTATCTTGGGTGGACCTGGCCTAATCAGAGGAGACTTTCAAAAAAGGTAAAGTGCCAAGGAGTGACTTCTGCTGACCTGGGTGACAGCAAACAGCCACTGGTGAGCTGCATATGGGAGGCCACATGGCAAGAAACTGCGAGCGGCCTCCGGGAACTGAGGGCCGTCCCGGCTGACCACTAGCAAGAAAGCCGATAGCCCACAGCAGCGATGCACTGAATTCTGCCACCACCAGTGTGTTTCAAAGAGGAGCCTGGGCCCCAGGTCTGCCAACACCCTGGGCAGGGAAATCCAGCTAACCTGTGCCTGGGCTGTGACCTACAGGAACTGTGAGCTAATAAATGTTGGTTGAGTTGAGCTAATTGATATATTTATTAAACAGCAATAGGAAAGTAATGCAGTGTTTTTCCTTTCCTTACACTCATGTTTGCAATTACTTTCGCAGTTGCAGTTTCCTTATATTTATTTTTGATGCTGGTTTTTTGTTTAGTGTGGGGATATAAGTTTCTTCTAAGTTTTTTAACAATTAAATTTTAAAAATTCATGTGGCAGATTAGAAAGTAGCCTACATTCTTTGACACTCGTATCATCAAGAAGTGGCTTTATGCCCCCTTCCTCTTGAATCTGGGTGGACCTGTGTCTGCTTCCATCGACAGAATCTGATGAAAGTGACATGATGAGACTTCAGTGTTAGATCGTGAAAGGCCATGCAGTTTCTTCCTGCTTCTCTTTGGACCCTGCTGCTTAACAAGTTAGCTTCGGTGAAACACATCTGACTATCTTGAGGTCACCATGCTAGGCCACATGGAGGTGCTCCAGTTGCCAGCATGGCTGAGCCCCCAGCATGGGTAGCCAGCTGTGGGAGGGAGCCTGCTTGGATGTCCAGTCCCATCAAGCTCTCAGATGAATGCAGCCCAGCCCACACTTGACTGCAGCTGCATCAGAGACCCCAAGCCAGAGATGCCCAGCCAAGCACTTCCTGACCACAACCTCATGAGCAAAAAAAAAAAAAAAAAAATCGCTGCTTTAAGCCATTGCATTTTAGGGTAATTTGTTATGCAGCAGTAGCAACTGGGGCGATTAGTGACACACTCACGTGGTTCCAAAATCAAACAGTACAAGATTGTCTGGGATCAGCTGTGGATGAGGCTGGCCAAGGGGCTGGGGCTTTGCTGAGATGCTGCCCAGCCCTTCCACTGCCCTCCCCACACTCAGCCTACCAGTGATAGACATTTGCTGAGAACCTGCTGCCTGCTGAGTAGTCAGCAAAGGCAGCCTGTCAGCGAGGCATTTATGGACCTTATCATTTTTTAATAGCTAACGACTCAAACGCTTAACACATACCAGACTCCCTTCTGTATTTGAGAGTGTTGAAATCTCAAACCCGGTGGATGCTATTACTATTACCTCCCCTTTCAGATAGGGATTTAGGCTCAGAGAGGTGAAGTCACTTGCAGGAAAGTGGCAGAGGAAGGGTTAGAACCTAATCTTTTTGGAGCCCAGAGCCTGGATCTCTCCTTGTCTTGCATCTCCAAGAAACAGCAAGGCTGAGCCAGTAGGGAGGACAGGCTAGGTGGAGAAACTACAGGAGCAAAGCATGAGAGGCTGAAGTCTGCTTTCTGAAGCCTAGGAGAGCAGTGAAGAGGAGTGGAAGGTGAGGCAGGGCTTGAATGCCTGGTCAGGACATCTGCATGTAGCTCTGAAATGTATGGAGACGCCCCAGTCATTAGAGCCTGGCTCTCCTCTCCCCTCCCTCTCCCTCCGCTTTCTCCCTTCCTCTCTCCTGGAGCCTCCCTTTCTTTGCAGAAATGTATTTTTTCAATGTAAATTAGTGTATATATATACACACACACATATATATGATTTATAAATTATATATATATATATACATATAAAACTTAAAAAAAAAACCTCAAGTTAATGTCTGTAATCAAAGTCACACCTCCCTACCCTCTCCACCTCACTCCCACCTCCCAGCAAATATTTCAGTTTGCCAAATGTATAGAGAAAGAGGATCTGTCTTCCAGTTTCTAGCTCACCATCACTTTGGCCTAGGAAGGCCTCTGGCACAGTCGGGCTCGTGAGCCACAGCCTCCCTGGCAGTCTGAGTCACAGAGTGCTGGAGAAGGGGGCTCAAGCACCGGGGCAACAGGCCAGACCCTCAGGACAGGACAGAGCTGGGTCCCTTCTCCACCCTCATAGTCCCAGTCCCCCTGCTCTGCTGAGAGGTAAAAATGACCTCATCTGTTAGAGCTGGTTCTGCTGCTGTTTAGATGCTCAGTTGTGTCCAGCTCTTTGCGACCCCATGGATGATAGCCCACCAGGGATTTTCCAGGCAAGAATACTGCAGTGGGTTGCCATGCCCTCCTCTAGGGGATCTTCCCAACCTGGGGATCAAACTCGTGTCTCCTGCAGTGGCAGGCACTGGCAGGCAGATTCTTGACTGCTGAGCCACCAGGGAGGCACAGGAGAGTGGGAGGGGTCCTTTGATTTCCTGTGCAGGTGAGGCCAAGGGAGGAGAAGGGACTTGTTCAAGGTCAGGCAGTCAGAGCATATGACTCAGCCCCTCCAATCAGGTATCTTTCTCTGCACTGGGTTCCTTCACACTTAGGGATAAAGGGTCAACAGAGGAAAGAGACAGGCTGAGCCCAGGGGCTGGGGAGATGATGGAGTTTCAGGTTGGGTCTCCAGGCTTTCTTCATCTGGCAGTGGCAGGGAGGGGCAGTGTCATACCTCTAGGCATTAGTCTAGATCAGGCCAGCCTTGAATGGGGTCCTCCTGATACCTCTAAGCAGGATGGATAGGTGAATTGGAGGGAGCAAGGGTGGGAGGAAAAAGAGGCTTATCTGGCCTGGGGAAGCCAAGGGAAAGCTGACATGGGAGAGCCAGATTTCCACAGAAACTCTGATCCAGGAGTCAAGGATTCAGCATCCAGTGTAAGGAGGTCACCGCCTCCTGCAGTGAGGTTAGCCATTCATTTCATTTACTCACTAAGTATTTGCTGAGGGTCTGCGTGCCTGGCCCTGTGCGAGGAAAGGGGAGAAGAAAAAATTGTAGCCAACCTGCTAGGTTTCAGGAGCTCACAACTCAGCAGCGAAGAGAACGCACGGGAATATCGGTAAAATATAAAGTTTGACCAGGACCAGGAGGGAAAATAGAGAGGAAGGGCTGTGAGAGTTGGGGTGGGAGAGAAAACTGACCAGGTGGGACACCGAAAGGGCATTACAGGCATAGGGAGCACAGGGACAACGCCCACGTGGTGGGTCTTGCTCAGCTGGAACACAGTCCTAGGGACGGAAATAGCATTTGGAAAGTGTGCTTGGAAGCAGCTCAGAGCGAGTCCCTTTATTCTTTAGGCAGCAAGAGTCACCGAAGATTTTTGAGTGACCACGTGCAATAAGCCTGGGAAGCCAGAAGAGTCGCCTTTTGAAACGCCCTTTTGCTTCTTTAGATTTCAGCTTCTTTATCAGAAAATTGAAGGAGCTGGGCTAGATTAGAGAAGGCAAATCCCCAACACGTGTAATACTACTTCCCCATCCATATCCATAACAGGCATCAACAGTCAATCCCTGCACTCTCTCACTGAACTCACTTGCAACTCCAAATCACCCAAGCCAGTCTCTATGGACTTGACCTAAAGGATGGTGCTGGGTAACCATCTCTCAACACAGTCATGATGGAGATGCTAATTGCAATGAAGGCAGCCGCACTTTACACCTTCCGGAGCGCTTTTGTCCGATCTTGCCTTCTGGTTACTATAACTGGTTGCAGAGAGACAAGTAGACTTGTACAAGGCCACTTGGCTTTCTGCAAAAGCCTCTCTCAGGCTTCCATCCCAGCACCAGGGGCTTGACCCCACTTCTCAGCTCAAGCCCACTGCCCTCTTAGCCCAGATGAAGGAGACTGATTTAGGGGCACTGCCAGCCTTGCCCCTGTCCCCAGAGCCGCTGGGACCTCTCTCCCAGCCCTGGCCGCAGTCCTGGTGGTCCTAGACACAGAGTTGAGGAGCTTCTGGAATTGCTGGCACAGGACAGACGCCCAGTTAGTTAGAAAAACATGTGGCTTACTCTTCCCTCTCCAGACCCCTCCAGCAGCCACCACCTTCTAATTCAATTTCCCTTGAAAAACAATGGTTTCAATGAAGGGGGAAACAAGATTTTCCGAAACTTCGTAAAGTTTTGCAAAATAATTACCCCCTAAACTGGCAGCCTCCCTCCCCTTCTTCCTTGCATAAACGCCTCTAGGACAGTTTCACAGACCTCAAATCCCAGCTGGATTTGCCTCTCACCTCCCCCAGAAGTTGCCCACCCCCGATCAGATCCTGGGCACCAGCTGGCCGTGGGGCCCCTGGGAATCATTGTCCTCCTTCCTGTTTGCCCACCTCCTCTTTCAGTGAGGCCTGGCCTGGGAAGAGAAGAAGGAGGAGGGTGGCAGCCCCCCAGCCCTGGCCTGGGAAGAGGCCAACCCTTGGGGTAGCCCCCTGAGCTGGCTCCACCATCATGGTGCCCCAGCCTTTCCCACAGAAGGGAACTGGGTACCAGACGCGGGGAAGGAGTCTGCCGGAGGTCTCAGCTCGATGTAGCCGAGGACTGGGCCAAGACTGGACCCTGGACTCGGGGCTCTTGGTCCCAGGTCCCTCGCTGGGAAGCTTTGGGTGGGTCTCTGTTGATGGGCCTGATGCCTGGAAAGCCTCCTGGGAATGCAGCCTTTGGTTGGTCACCACACCTGGGTCTCTGCCAGCCCACTGTGCAAAGTACAGATTCTTCTTCTTGTTCCACTTCCACAGGGGAGTGGCCCAACTGCAGGTCACTAGGGGGCTGTGGATCACCCCTCAACCAGACACATCGGCGGGCAGCCAGCCCACCACGTCCTAATTGCCAGCCAATGTCCGCCCACCAGAGTTGGAAGTTTCTCTTTGCTGTGCCCTTTCCCTCTGCATGCCTCCTGCCCTCTCCTGACGCCCTCACTGGGGCAGAGTGACCCCCACATGACCCTGAGCAGTGGGCCCCAGCTCCCATCCCAAGTTTACCAATCACTGACACACTTAAGCATCCCACACTTGCACTGCCCAAGGTGTCCCCTTTCTAATGCTTGCCCCAAGATGGTCCCCTCTGGTGCTCCCCAGAAAGGCTTTTCCCTGCTGGGGAATCCCACCAAGTGCCCTGCTTGGCTTACTTTCCCCTGACTCTGCTTCCTACCAACTCTCATCCCAAATCTCTTTTTCTACTTCTACTAATTCATACTAAGGTGTGACTGATTGATCAGCCTAGCTTTTCCAGAGTGAGGCTTGGTTCTGGGCTGAGATTCTGGGATGAAAGAGCAGCTTTTGTTCTGAAGATGCAATGAGGTGTTACAATGACAGACTTTGGTGCAGACTCACCTACCCCATGACCTTGGCTGGGCAGCAGCTTTAAGGAGCCAAATAAGAAGTGTCAAGGGCAGTGGGACAGCTGAAGGTAACTTCTGCTTGCTACCTGCACTAACCTCAGCCTCCAGCTGAAATAAGCCTAAAGGCGTCCAGCTGTGGATACAGTTTCCAAGATGGCCTCAGTGATCCTCACTTTCTGATATTCACCCCCTTGTGAAGTCCCCAGCCACACTGGGCAGGGATGACTTGTGTAGCCAATAGCCTATTGGAGAAATGATGGAGTATGACTTCTGAGCCTCGGTCATAAAAGACATTGCTGCCAAAGAATTGATGCTTGTGAACTGTGGTGTTGGAGAAGACTTTGAGAGTCCTTTGGACTGCAAGGAGATCCAACCAGTCCATCCTAAAGGAAATAACTTCTGAATATTCTTTGAAAGGACTGGTGCTAAAGCTGAAACTCCAATACTTTGGCCACCTGATGCAAAGAACTGACTCACTGGAAAAGACCCTGATGTTGGGAAAGATTGAAGGCGGGAGGAGAAGGGGACAACAGAGAATGAGATGGTTGGATGGCATCAATGATTCGATGGACATGAGTTTGAGTAAACTCCGGGAGTTGGTGATGGACAGGGAGGCCTGAGGTGCTGCAATCCATGGGGTTGCAAAGAGTCGTGAACTGAACTGAACTAAACTTCTGTTTTAACTCTCTGGGATCACTGAGCAAAGCTGGCCACCATATCGTGAGGATACTCAAGCAACCATGGAGAGACCCACATGAGAAGCCCCTGCCAAAAGCCTGCACGAATTTGCCGGTCGTGTGATTGAGTCATCTTCGGAGGAATGATAGAGAGAAATCTATCAGTTAACGTATAACTTCTAGTGAGTTAGTGAAGTCGCTCAGTTGTGTCCGACTCTTTGCGACCCCATGGACTGTAGCTTACCAGGCTTCTTTGTCCATGGGATTCTCCAGGCAAGAATACTGGAGTGGGTTACCATTTCCTTCTCCAGGGGATCTTCCCGACCCAGGGATCGAACCTGGGTCTCCCGCATTGGAAGCAGACGCTTTAACCTCTGAGCCACCAGGGAAGCCCATAACCTCTAAAGTCATGCCTTTTAATAGCATGTGCCAATTGGTCAAAGTTAAATCCTCCAGATAATTAATCCTACAGATAATCCTCCAGCCCCAGTCAAGCCTTCAGGTCAATGCAGTCCAATCTGACATATGATTGCAACCTCGTGAGAGACCCTGAACCAGAAATGCCAACTGAACCGCTCTCCCATTCCTGACCCATAGAAATTGCAACATAATAAAAGTTGATTGTTTTAAGCCACAAAGTTTTGGGTAATATTTTATATCATAAAAAATAATATGCCAGCCAACCCTCTGCCACCAGAACCCCCATGCAGCCTCTCACTGGAGCCATTTGCACAGCTTTGTAAGAAAAAGTATCAAAACTTGGAAACAGGCAAATAGAGGGCAACGTGTCTTTTCAAAGACATATTGGAGCACTGACCCACCAAGGGTATTTAATTATCTGGAGGATTTAACTTTGACCAATTGGCACATGCTATTAAAAGGCATGACTTTAGAAGTTACACATTAACTGATAGATTTCTCTCTAGTAGGAAACACCCAAAGGTTACAGATTTTTGGTCCTTTAGGACATTAACCAGTTTTGTATTTAACCAAGTTATTTTATTCCAATGTTCTTTCTCCAGTATCCTGTAACTGTCTTCCTCTTGTTCTCCCTTGAATCAGTAGTCTTACTGGTTTTCTCATTCATGAGTTAAACGAACTTTTGATGTATGTTCAATCTATATTTGAATAAGAGTCATACTTCTTTTCTAAAACGTATACTCTGACAGCTTACATACTCCCAGGAATGAGGAACTCACTACTCATCCAGGAACCCAGAAATCTTAGCAGCTTAACAGCCCCTAAACAGGTTGAGGAACTCTTCTTTATCCTTATGGGCTTCCTAGGTGGCTCAGTGGTAAAGAATCCAACACAGGAGATGCAAGAGATGAGGGTTCATTCCCTGGGTCGGGACGATCCCCTAGAGGAGGAAATGGCAACCCACTCCAGCATTCTTGCCTGGAAAACTCCATGGACAGAGGAGCCTGGCGGGCTGTGGTCCATGGGGTTGCAAAGAGTCAGATACAACTGAGCACACACACACTATAGCTACATCCTATACACCTGATTCTCCATTTGATGAGAAACTCGAGAAGAAAGCTAAGCCCCTAATTCCCATGGCAGCCCTTTATAGTTGGTGATTCCCCACGGTTCTGCACTATAGAGTACATATTTTGTATTCAGGAAAAAAAGTTATTAAATAAAAAGAGACTGGTCTAGATTTTGCCTCTATGAGTTGATAAAGTTTATGGAGAAAGAGCCATTTACTGATGCTACTCTTTGCCCGTGACTATGCAGCTAGAGGAAGGGGTCCGCCCTGACCCTCTACCTAATCTCTTCTCCCCAGGCTTTGAGGGAATCTCACTAGGTAAGACCTTCCTGACTCTTCCCTGGTTTCCTTCCATGGCCTGTGGCTTTGGGGGATGAAGGCCAGATTCCCACCGTGACCTTCTGTGCGGCCTGGCTCTGCCTGCATCCCCTCTTTTCTCACACCAAGCTCCCCTTGGCATGAGTGCCCTGCTCGCTCTAGGCACATTTTCCCTCGCTGAGGCTCACTATGTTCCTTTGCGCCCCCTGGACTTTGGTTATGCTTTCCTCTCTCCCCGAAATGCATCCTTCATCTCCTCTTCACCTTGACCGTTGCCAGCCCCCATCGAGGCTCTCAGAGCCCCTGTCCCCCGCCTCTCCCCCAGCACATATTAGATAGCCACTAAACATTTGCTGGTGGGGTGATCGGATAGCGCTGGCCTCCGCTGAGGGACTGCTGGTCACGGTAGTCTGAGGGCAACCTCTGCCTTGTGCTATATTTTGTCCCCCAGGACTTGTGCCAGGATTGGTGAGCAGTGGACCCTCAGAATCCAAGGGGCCCTAGGCCTGGCACTGAGGAGGCACTGGGGAGAATATACTGAGTAAAGAAATAAAGGCTTCATCACAAGCGACGGCAGAATGTCGGCTAATCCTAGATCTCGGGGCTCTGCGTCCAGTGTTCCTCCTGCAGCCCCGAGTGTGTGATGGGGGTGAAACTGATTCTTGTTCAAGCTGATGGAAATGCCTCGGCCTCTCGCACACCCACAAGCCGTGACTCAGGTTCTGTGAAGTACAATCAAATGCTCCCTCTTCTATTTCTCTAAAGAGAGCGACTTGCCACAAGAGACCTCTTGACGCCCACTCACACCTCAGCTCTACCCAAGGTTTTCTTTATTTTAAAAAGCGTGTATATCACAATAGAGGTTAAACGCTCATTGAAAAAAAAAAATGCTACTGAAGTGTGGTGAGTACGAGGTGGAAATCCTGCCAGCCCACTCCCAGAGTAACCACTGCTCACAGCTGGGTGCATCCCACCAGCACAGGTAAGATAATCATGATCACAGCTTACATGGGGCTGACTCTGCACTGTGCTGCTGTGCAAATGAAGTGTCACCAGCAACCCCATAAGCCCCAAGTGCTCGGTGTCCATTTCCCATTTCATTGACGGGGAAACTGAAGCACACAGAGAGGGTGAGTAAGTTGCTCTAGGTCACACAGCCAGTAAGTGACAGAGCTGAGGTTGGATTCCAGGCAGCAGGCTAGAAATCCGGGTGCTTAATCCGGAGCCCTCTTGAATTCGTGCGGGTCCCTTACCCTGAGGTCTTCAGGCCCAGCTGTTCACGTGTGCAGTCTGGACTTGAAACGACTCTGCTCCTTCCTAGCTCTGTGCCCTTGGGAAACCTATACCACCTCGTCGAGTCTCAGCTTCTCCTCTGTGGAAAGGGGACCATGGGAGTTCTACTTTTTGGATGGTTGTGAGGTAGTGGTTGGGTAATGTCAGAGCCCGAGGGCCCCACACACAAGCTGGCAGTGGGACCTCAGCTCTGCCTGCCCAGCTGAATCACCTGGGGTGGGTTTAAATGGTGCCCACGCCAGAACCTTAATGAAGTGTATGTTATAACGGACCCTGAGTGCAGCCAGAGTTGAGCCTCACGGATGAATTCAAGCCTCTCATTCTAGAGGTGGGGTAATGAAGACAGAGAAGCCAAGCCACTTGTCCAAGGTCACCCAGCAAAGCAGTGGCACCAGAACTGAGTCTTGGCATTCCTCCGCCTAGCAGGATTCCGACTCTGCTGAAGGTCTCTGTTTTAATTTATCTGCTTATTTTCGGCTGTGCTGGGTCTTCATTGCCGCATGGGCTTTTCCCTAGCTGCAGCAAGCGGGGGTTACTCTCTAGTTGCGGTGTGCCGGCTTCTCATTGCTATGCCTTCTTTTGTTGAGGAGCTTGGGTTCTAGGCACGTGGGCTCAGTAGTTGCAGCTCCCAGACTCTAGAGCACAGTCTCAGTGGTGGTGGTGCTTGGGCTTAGTTGCTCCGCGGCACGTGGGATCTTCCCGGACCAGGGATCGAACCCATGTCTCTTGCATTGCCAAGCAGATTCTTTACCGCTGAGCCACCAGGGAAGCCCACTGTTCAAGGCCGATGCTGAATGAACTGACTGCAATTGGTTGGTCGTGTACTGCCCACCCCCATCTCCCGCACCCACCCCTGGCTGCAGCTGCGTCACCCCCAGTCTAGCTTCTTCTCCCGTTTGGCTGGTTTGTCTGAATTCAGAAGCAGAGGAAAAATCCACCAGAGGAAATGGTGGCAGGTGTGGGGTCACTTCGCCTGCGTCTGTGGTTTTGTCTTCCTCTTACCTCTCGTGAGACGGGCTGGAGGGTAAAGGGAACAGTGTTACTTGTGGAAACAAGAGAGGCCGGACTTCTGCAAAGATGTGGGGATGAGGGGGGCTGGGCACAAGGCGGCCACACCCTGGGGGTCCCCTGGCCTGGGCCGCTGGGAGTGAGGCTGGGGACACATGGGGACGACACGTGGCTTTATCACAGCTTACATGGGGCTGACTCTGCACTGTGCTGCTGTGCAAATGAAGTGTCACCAGCAACCCCATAAGCCCCAAGTGCTCGGTGTCCATTTCCCATTTCATTGACGGGGAAACTGAAGCACACAGAGAGGGTGAGTAAGTTGCTCTAGGTCACACAGCCAGTAAGTGACAGAGCTGAGGTTGGATTCCAGGCAGCAGGCTAGAAATCCGGGTGCTTAATCCGGAGCCCTCTTGAATTCGTGCGGGTCCCTTACCCTGAGGTCTTCAGGCCCAGCTGTTCACGTGTGCAGTCTGGACTTGAAACGACTCTGCTCCTTCCTAGCTCTGTGCCCTTGGGAAACCTATACCACCTCGTCGAGTCTCAGCTTCTCCTCTGTGGAAAGGGGACCATGGGAGTTCTACTTTTTGGATGGTTGTGAGGTAGTGGTTGGGTAATGTCAGAGCCCGAGGGCCCACACACAAGCTGGCAGTGGGACCTCAGCTCTGCCTGCCCAGCTGAATCACCTGGGGTGGGTTTAAATGGTGCCCACGCCAGAACCTTAATGAAGTGTATGTTATAACGGACCCTGAGTGCAGCCAGAGTTGAGCCTCACGGATGAATTCAAGCCTCTCATTCTAGAGGTGGGGTAATGAAGACAGAGAAGCCAAGCCACTTGTCCAAGGTCACCCAGCAAAGCAGTGGCACCAGAACTGAGTCTTGGCATTCCTCCGCCTAGCAGGATTCCGACTCTGCTGAAGGTCTCTGTTTTAATTTATCTGCTTATTTTCGGCTGTGCTGGGTCTTCATTGCCGCATGGGCTTTTCCCTAGCTGCAGCAAGCGGGGGTTACTCTCTAGTTGCGGTGTGCCGGCTTCTCATTGCTATGCCTTCTTTTGTTGAGGAGCTTGGGTTCTAGGCACGTGGGCTCAGTAGTTGCAGCTCCCAGACTCTAGAGCACAGTCTCAGTGGTGGTGGTGCTTGGGCTTAGTTGCTCCGCGGCACGTGGGATCTTCCCGGACCAGGGATCGAACCCATGTCTCTTGCATTGCCAAGCAGATTCTTTACCGCTGAGCCACCAGGGAAGCCCACTGTTCAAGGCCGATGCTGAATGAACTGACTGCAATTGGTTGGTCGTGTACTGCCCACCCCCATCTCCCGCACCCACCCCTGGCTGCAGCTGCGTCACCCCCAGTCTAGCTTCTTCTCCCGTTTGGCTGGTTTGTCTGAATTCAGAAGCAGAGGAAAAATCCACCAGAGGAAATGGTGGCAGGTGTGGGGTCACTTCGCCTGCGTCTGTGGTTTTGTCTTCCTCTTACCTCTCGTGAGACGGGCTGGAGGGTAAAGGGAACAGTGTTACTTGTGGAAACAAGAGAGGCCGGACTTCTGCAAAGATGTGGGGATGAGGGGGGCTGGGCACAAGGCGGCCACACCCTGGGGGTCCCCTGGCCTGGGCCGCTGGGAGTGAGGCTGGGGACACATGGGGACGACACGTGGCTTGGTGCCTGACTGCCAGGCTTGAGTCGTACCTCTTTCATTTTTTAAAAATTAATTTCTTTTAATTGGAGGCTCATTACTTTACAATATTGTGGTGGGTTTTGTCATACACTGACATGAATCAGCCATGGGTGTACATGTGTCCCCCATCTGAGCCCCCCACCCACCTCCCTCCCCATCCCATTCTTCAGGGTCATCCCAGGGCCCCGGGCCTGAGCACCCTGCCTCATGCATCGAACCTGGACTGCGATCTCTTTCACTTGCTGGAAGAGTGAGTGCCACCTTAAACTGACCCCACCAGTGGCACCCCCAGCAAGATGAGGCTGGGCGGTCGGATGGCCCTGACAGAATTAGGTGAGAGCAGACATGCGGGGGCTTGGCTGGGGCTTTACTCAGGCGAAGGTAGCCCCTATTGTTATCATGAGGCACCTCTGAGGCCAGGCACATGCTTGCATCTCACTGGATGATGCTGGCCAAGTCCCTTCCTAGCCTTAAGCCTCAATTTTCTGCTCTGTAAAATGGGGAGAGGGTGGTTCCTACTCAGTTCTTGGGGACTGTTTTCTCACTGTCTTCAGAGGGTGTGGTCATCATGAGCAGACAAAGGTCAGGCATGACACCTAGGTCTGATTCCCATTCTTTTGGCAAAGTCAAGGCCAGCGCTGCCAACTGTCTCCATGCAGGACAGGCTGGAGGGGGCACCTTCTCATGGGACGCCGCTTGGAGGCTCAGAATGGCTTCTCCTGCCCTGGCTGTGTGCCATCGCCTGGATCTGCAGACTGGTGCTGAGAATCTAAGGTCCCTGTTTGTTGTCTGACCCTACATGTCAGCCCTTGCGATGTGCAGTGACTTGCTAAAAGTCTCAACGGCAGGATACAGCCTGACCCTCAGGGCATGTGGCCCCAAGTAAGTCTCCGCACTTTGCCCCACTCTGTCCTGCTTTGCTAAAATCACGGGATCACTACTCACTAGGCTCTTGGAAGTTTATGGAAACTGGTTGTGAGACAGGCTGGGATCTGGGACCCTTTCCTGCAGTGCCTACACTTGTGGATGCATCTGTCCTGGAGCAACAAATACAAAGAAACTGCGTGGGACTAAAAATAACTGCGTGCATGCACCGTGGGGGCCAATTCAGGATCCAAACGATACAAAGAGACCAAAAACTCCAACTGCCACACTTTTTCAGGAGCCTGGAAAAAAGGGTGTTGGGAGAAAAAACATGCCCCCTGCACACACACCACCTACTGGGTGGGCAAACCACCCAAGCCACCCCTCCAGTTTGACCCCTGGACATACCTCTACCCTTACCCTGTATAAGGAAGAAGCTCGGGAAGTGAGCAAACAAGGGAATTTGTTGCCTGTTCTCGACCCCTGTTAGTTCTTGATCCTCCGCTGTGGCAGTGGCCTGATAAAGCCTTGCCTGAATTGCTTGCTGGGCCTCTAGTCAATTTCTACTGATTGAAGAAAGCCAAGAACTCTGGTGGGTACAACTGGAAGCATTGGGATCAGGAGCCAAACTACAAGGGTTCAAATCCTGGCTCTGCCCTTTGCTGTGTGACATGAGGCAAGTTACTTACCCTCTCTGAGTGTGTTTTGCACCTGTAAAATAGGTTAATGACTTCCTTCCAAGGGAAGCAGTTTAAGGGAAAGGGAAAGGTTTAAGAGTGGGGAGAATAAATTTACAGTAGAGAAACCTGACAAATGCTGCCTCAGCTAGTGGTCAAGGTCAACATCAACAGTGGTAAGCCATACGGATACTATGTGTCCTTTATATGATGTGATGGAAATGGCACTTCACCTGCACGGCCTTCCTTCCCAGATTCTGTAACGCCAGTCTAATCATGAGAAAAACATTAGAGAAATTTCAACAGAGGGACATTCTACAAAATACCTGACCAGAACTTCTTGAAACTGTCAGGAACATTAAAAAAAAAAAAAGAAGAAGAAGAAAGTCTGAAAATCTGTCAGAACCAAGAGAGGCCTCGGGAAACATTATAGCTAAATATAATGTATCCTAGGTGGGATCTTGCAAAAGAAAAAGGACAGCAGGCAAAAATGACGGAAATCTGAATAAAGTATGGACATTAATTAATAATATCAGTTTGTTAGTTGTAACAGAGGCACCAGATGAATGTCAGATGTTAACAACAGGGAAACGGAGCGTATGTGTAGGGTACATGGGAACTCTGCACTAGCCTCTCAATTTTTCTGTAAATCTGAAACTGTTCTAAAACCTAAAGCTGACTTTTTAAAATAGGATTAATAATAGTTCCTACCTCATGGGGTTGTTGGAAGGATAAAATGAGCGAATGCTTGGAATTTCTTTGAATAGTCCCCCATACATACGAAGCCCTCAAGAAGTGCCAGTCAATTTATTATTATCATCATTGCCTTGGTATGGGGGAGGGACACCAGACATCAAAACCTGAGGGGGATAGATCAGCAGATCGTGTCACCCGAGGTTTTCTCCCCACCTCCAGGGAAAACCATTTCTCCTGTGATCCTGAGAAGGCAGGTCAGGTGATGCCTCATCCTGGCCTGTTCAGCTGGGGGTGCCCTCCGGGGCCCAGGATGAGCCAAGGAGCTGGTGAAGCCATGTGTGGAGTGGGTATGGCCCAGGCTTGGAGCTGGCCGGCCTGATGAACCCAGCTCCATCCCTGCCAGCTGGTGACCTTGAGCACTCTACTTACCCATCCATAAAATGGGGGTATTTGGCTCAACCTCATATGGCTGGAGTGCCCAGTAACAGGAATAGTTCAGGGGCATCCTGAACTGGAACAATGCCCTTGACAATCCATTGCTCAGCATCCCCACACCAGCAGAACTGCCCTTCTCCCGGCCTCCAGATGTTTCTTGTCCCCATCATAGGGGCCAAGATTGGATTCTGAGCCCAGGTAACTACCCCAGAACTGAGGGGCAGTGGTTCTTCCAGTCCGATAGGAGGCAAGTCAGGAGAGGGAACGGCCTGATTGACTGCTGCATCTTCTCAGAGGAAAAGGGTGGAGGGGGATTGCCAGGTGCTCCCACCATCTTCACACACCTGGAGCCAGGCAGCGGTGGGTGTGAGGGGGAGCTGCATGGGATGGAGGGCCCCCATCTCCTGCCCCCAGAGACTCCAGAGCCCAGCTTCCTACCTCTATCTCAGCACACCACAGCTCCTGCAACTGAACCATCAGTAACCCTGTTTTTTAGGGCTTGAAGTCCATGTGGTCTTCTGTCTTTTGACATTCATGAGCTTCCCTGGTGGCTCAGCTGGTAAAGAATCCGCCTGCAATGTGGGAGACCTGGGTTCGACCCCTGGGTTGGGAAGATCCCCTGGAGAAGGGAACGGCTACCCACTCTAGTATTCATTGCCTAGGACTCCTCAGCCTTGACCCCAGCCACAGACCAAGCCCGGATTACTGACACACTAGGGCCGGCCACACACCATGCTCTGACCCTGGTCTCAGATGGACCCATAACCACAGCCACAGCATCCTGACCCCAAGCAGCCATGTCAGAGACATAGATGTGAGTTCTGGAAGAGCACAGGCCATTCCATCCCTGAGACTGGCCTGCTGGGCCAGAGGTGTCATCCCCAAAGGTGAAGGCCATCCACACGTCTCCAGGACAACTTGGATACACACCACAAAGCCACCGCTGGCCCTCAGGAGACATGGTTGTAACTGGACCAACCCCTGTGTGACCCTGGACGTGTCCCACCTTCCTTGGCCTCAATTTCCTCTCTGCCCTACTATGCCCCAGGGAGGCATCGATAATCTTTGAGGCCTCTCAGCTCTGAAGGTTGGTGATTCAGGAGACACAAAATGCTATTGTGGGCCTGCTTCCAGACTTTGCCCAGCTCTCACTTCCCTAGTCTGACTCCCCTCCCCTCTTAACTTCCTGGCCTCAGTCTCACAGCCCAGTGGTTAGAAACAGCCCTCAGGGCCACAGAGACCTGGCCTCAAGACACAATCACCACATCCTAGCTGGGAGGTGTTGGGGGGAACCTCAGCCAATTTCCTAGCCTCTCAGAGCCTCAGTCTGCTCATCTGTGAAATGGGGATTTGGGGGTCCTGGGAAGACTCATGCAGATGTGTGAGAAGCTTTTGGCACAGAGTCTGGCAAGTGGAAAGGGTCAGCAGGTCAGAGCTGAACAGGCTGCCTTTGTGTGGGCTTCCTGGGCTTTCCTCAGCTCCAGTGGTGATAAATTATGGCAATACCCTTTCCTTCCCTTTCTCAGCGGGGAAGAAGGCCTAACGAGGGCAAGCTCCTTGCCAACAGAATGGGAGCACCAGAGCCCCGTGTTCCCCCCACCTTTATTCTTCTCTGCATGGAAGCACCAGAATCCATTGTTGCCCTCTCTGAGCCTCAGTTTACTCCTCTGTAAGAGGAGAGAGAGGGGCCAGGGGGACAACCCCCAAACACACACAGCATTGCCCGCCCAGCTCCTGAAGGGGCAGGAGTGTGCTGGCATGGGAGGTCACAGCTGGGTGGCAGGCTTTGAGAAACCTCTGGAATGAGGGTTTAAAAGTTTGGGGATCATTTTTGCTACAAGGGCCCTGCTTCTGCCCTCCTTTCTTTTCATGACTTTTCACCAACTGTTTCTTCCCTTAATCCAAACCATTGTTTTTCCAGGGTGAGATTTAAATCAAAGCCACATGGCTCCCCCAGTGCATACCCCCTTGCCAAATGGAAGCGTGATCTGGAGGAACAATAATCACCCTGCTGAAGGGGATTCTAATCTCTCCGTGGGGACCACCAGGCAATGGGAAGATTTGGAGGACTTCGAGTTGGCCTGACTGGGGTGAGGCACAGAAGTTTCTAGGCCCAATGTGGCTCAGACCCAGAATCACAGAGGGACCACTGTTCTGCCATTAAGAAGATGAGCCCTTTCTTGAGTCCGAGGCCTCCATCTCTTTAGCTGTGAGTGTATGAGGTGGTGCCCAGCTCCTGAGGCCCCTTTTGGAGAGGGGAGGTTCACCAGGTCAGCCCTGCGAGGCTTGGCCATTTATAGGTGACTTGAAGTGTGACAGCAGTGTGGCCTAGTGGGTAAGACATCTGGATATGGAGTCTGGTTCATGTCTGATGCTCACTTGCTTGCTGTGCGACCCTGGACAAGTTCCTTAACTTCTCTGAGCTTCCGTTTCTTCATCAGTAAAATGGGGTGCTTGCCAGACCTTTCTGTTGGTGAAGTGCCAAGTACCTGCTGCGTGGTGCAGCTCGCAACAGCAGCTCAGGGAGGTGCAGGAGTGAAAGGGAGTCTCACAGAGGAAGGGGAGAGACTCCAGGCACAGTATCAAGGGAGGGCAGGGGGTGCAGAGAGCAGGCGGGGTAGGGCTGGGGAGGCAGGGGAGTCTAGGC